>JAGDQP010021345.1:0-14917 GCA_022664845.1 Lepisma saccharinum
GGATACCTATGAAATATATCCTAGCAACATATGAAATGTGTCCTGAGCTCCAATGAGATATGTCCTGGATACCAACGAAATATATCCTGGATACCGATGAAATATGTCCGGGATACCTATGAAATATATCCTGGATACTTTTGAAATACGTCCAGAATACCTATGAAAAATGTACAGGATATAAATTAGAAATGTCCTGGATATAAATGAAATATATCCTGGATACCAATAAAATATATTGTTAATACCAATGAAATATGTCGTAGATACCAATGAGGATATATCCAAGATATCATTGAGATAGGTCCAGAATACCTATGAAATATGTCCGGAATAAGTATGAAATATGTCCACAATACCTATGTAATATGTCCTGCATACCTATAAAACATGTCCACGAGACATATGGAATATGTCAAATAGACCTATGAAATATGTCAACGAAATCTATGAAATACGTCAAGCAAATTTATGACATAGGTCCAGGATACCTATGAAATATTTCCTGGATACCTATGAAATATGTGCAGGAGACCTGTGAAATATGTCCTGGAAAAATATCATACATATCCTGGATACCTATGAAATATCTCCTGGATGCCAATGAAATATATCCTAGATACCTATTAAATATGTCCTAGATACCTATGAAATATGTAATGGAAACTAATGAAATATGTCCTGGATACCTGTCAATATGTCCAGGATGCCTATGAAATATGTCCAAGGTACCTATAAAATATGTCCTGGAAACCTATGAAATTTGTTGTGGATACCAATGAAATATGTCCAGGAAACCTATGAAATATGATCCGGATACCAATAAAATATGTCCTAGATACTTATGAAATATGTCAAGGATACAAATGAAATATGCCAAAGATACCTATGAGATAGGCCAAAGATACCTATGAAATATGTCCTGGATGCCAATGATATTTATCCTGGATACCAATGAAATATCTCTTAGAAACATATGAAATGTGTCCTGAGCTCCAATGAGATATGGCCTAGGTACCAACGAAATATGTCCTGAATACTGATGAAATATGTCCGGGATGTATATGAAATATGTACTAGATTCCTATGAAATATGTGCTGGATACGTATGAAATATATCCAGGATACCTATGAAATATATCCTAGATACATATGAAATATGTCCTGGATACCAATGAAATATCACCAGGATACCCATAATATGTCCCAGATACCAATGAAATATGTCCTGGATACCTACGAAATATATCCATAATAGCTATGAAATATATCCAGGATACCTATGACATATATCCTCGATATCAATGAAATATATCCTGTATACCTATTAAATATGTCTTAGATCCCAATGAAATATGTGCAGGATACCTATGAAATATATCCAGGAGACATATGAAATATGTCCAGAGTACCAATGAAATATGTCCAGGGGTCCAATCAAATATGTCCTGGATACCAATGAAATATCTCCTGGATACCTATCAAATATGTCCTCGATACCTATGAAATATGCCAAATAGACCTATGAAATATGTCAAATACACCTATGAAATATATCAACGTCAAGGAAACCTATGAATTTTGTCTTGGATACGTATGAAATATGCCCTGGAAAAATATACGTCATGGATACCTTTGAACCTGTGATGTATATCAATTAGACCTGTGAAATATGTCAAGGGGACCTGTGAACTATGCCCTAGATACCAATGAAATATGTCCTATATACGTACGAAATATATCCAGGATACCTATGAAAGATGTCCAGGATACATATAAAATATGTCCTAGTTACCAATGAAATACGTCCTAGATACCTATGACATATATCCTGGATACTTATGAAATATATCCTGGATACTAATCTAAAATGTTTTGAATACCTATGAGATATATCAAGGAGACCTGTGAAATATATCAAGGAGAACTGGGAAATATGTCAAGCAGACTTGTGAAATATTCAAGATCTGTGAAATATGTCGAGGATACCTATGAAATATGTCTTAGATACCCATGAAATATATCCTGGAGGCCTATGAAATATGTCCTGGATACCTATGAAATATGTCCAGGAGACCTATGAAATATATCCTGGATACCAATGAAAAATGTTATGGATAACTATGAAACATGCTCTGGATACCAATAAAATATGCCCTGGATACCTATGAAATATGTTCTGGATACCTATGAAATATGCCAAATAGACCTATGAATTATGTCAAATAGACGTATGAAATATGTCAACGAAATCTATGAAGTACGTCAAGGAAACCTATCAATTTTGTCTTCGATACGCATGAAATATGCCCTGGAAAAATATACGTCATGGATACCTTTGAAATATGTGAAGCAGGTCTATCAAATATGTCCCGGATACGGATGAAATATGTCCTGATTACCTATGAAATATGTCCCGGATACCTATGAAATATGTCCTTTATACCAATGAAATATGTCCTGGATACCAAACATGTCCAGGATACCAATCAAATGTCTAGGATACCAATTCAATATGTCCTGGATACCTATGACATATATCCTGGATAGCTATGAAATATGTCCGAAATACCTGTGAAATATGTCCAGGATACCTAAAAAATATGTCCTGGATACAAACGAAATATGTCCTGAATACATATGATATATATCAATGAGACATGTGAAATATGTCAAGGAGACCTGTGAAATATGTCAAAAAGTATCTCAAATATATCGAGGATACCTACGAAATATGTTCTGGATATCAATGAAATATGTCCTGGATACCTTTCAAATATGACCAGGAGACCTATGACATGTGTCCTGGATACCAATTTAATTTCTCTGGGAACTAACGAATTATGTCCAGGATACCAATGAAATTGGTCCAGGATAGCAATGAATTAATTCTTGGATACCAATGAAATATTTCCTGGATACCTTTGATATATGTCCTGGATAGCTGTCAAATATGTTGAAGATATATATGAAATATGTGAAAGGTATCTATGAAATATGTCCTGGGTACATATAAAATATGTCTTGGATACCGATGAAATATATCCAGGAGACCTATTAAATATGTTTTGGATACCAATAATATATGTCCTAGATACCTATTAAATATGTCTAGGATATCTATGAAATATGTCAAGGATACCTATGATATATGTCCTGAATACTAATTAAATTTATCCTGGATATCAAAGAAATATCTAGATACGTATGAAATATATCCTGAGTTCCAATGAGTTATGTCCTGGATACCAATAAAATATGTCCTGGTTACCAAAGAAATATGTCCAGCATGATTATGAAATATGTCCTAGATACCAATAAAATATATCCTGGATACGTATGAAATATATCCAGGATACCTATGAAAGATATCTTAGATACATATCAAATATAGCCTGGATACCAATGAAATATGTCCAGGATACCTATGAACTATGTTCCAGAAAACAATAAAATGTGTCTCCTGGAAACCTATGACATATATCCTGGATACCTACGAAATATGTCCGGGATACCTCTGAAATATGTCAGGGATACATAAAAAATATGTCCTGGATACAGAAGAAATATGTCCTGAATACCTATGAATTATATCAAGAGGACTTGTGAAATATGTTAATAAGAACTGTGAAATATATCAAGAAGACCTGTGAAATAATTCAACATCTGTGAAATACGTCGAGGATAGTTATGAAATATGTCCTAGATACCTATGAAATATGCCCCAGATACCTATGAACTATATCCTGGATACCTATGGCATATGTCCTGGATACCAATGAAATATGTCCAGGAAACCTATGAAATATATCCACGATACCTATGAAATATGTCCAGTATATCTGACATATGTCCTGGATACCAAAGAAATATGTCCTGGATACCTAGGAAATATGTCCTGGATACCTATGAAATATGTGTTAGATACCTATTATGTCCTAGATAACTACGAAACAAGTCCTGGATACCAATGAAATTTGTCCTGGATAACCATGAAATATGTTCAGGATACCTGTGAAATATTTAAAGAATACCTATAAAATATGTCCTCGATACAGTTGAAATATGTCCTGAATACCTATGAAACTTATCAAGGAGACCAGTGAAATGTATCAAGGAGACCTGTGAAATATTTTCTAGATACCAATAACATATGTCCTAGATACCTATGAAATATGTCCAGGATAAATATGAAATATGTCAGGGATACCTATGAAATATGTCCTGAATAAAATTCAAATATATACTGGATACCAATAAAATGTCCTGGATACCTATGAAATATGTCCTCGAATTTAATGAAATATGTCTTAGAATAATATTAAATATGACCTAGAAAACTATGAAATATGTCCTGGATACCAATGAAATATACCATGGATACCAATGAAATATACCATGGATACCAATGAAATATGTACTGGAAACCAATGAAATATGTCTTGGATACCTGTTAAATATGTATTGGATACCAATCAAATATATCCTAGATACTTATGAAATATGTCCTAGATACCTATGATATATGTCCCTGATACTAATGAAATATGTCCAGGATACCTATTAAATATATCCAGGAGACTTATGAAATATGTCCAGGGTGCCAAAGAAATATGTCCAGGGGTCCTATGAAGTATGTCCTGCATACCAATGAAATATGTCCTGGATACCAATGAAATATCTCTTTGAAAGATATGAAATATGTCTTGCATAATTATTAAATATATCCTTGATACCTATTAACTATGTCCTAGATACCAACGTACTATGTCCTGGATACGTATAAAATATATCCAGGATAACTATGAAATATATCCTGGATACATATGATATATGTCCTGGGTACCAACTAAATATCTCCAGGACACCTATCAAATATATCCTAGATACCAATGAAACATGTCTTGGATACCTATGACATATATCCTGGAAACCAATGAAATATATTCTAGATACCTATTATCTCCTAGAAAAATATGAAATATGTCCTGGATACTAATGAAATATGTCCTGGTTACCTATAGAATATGTCCTGGATACCTATCTAGTATGTCCTTATACCTATGATATATGTCCTGGATACCAATGAAATATGTCCAGGAGACCTATGAAATATATTCTCGATACCAATAAAATATGTCCCACATACCTATGAAATATGTCAAGGATACCTATGAAAAATGTCCAGGATACCTATGAAATATGTCCTGGATACTAATGAATATGTCCTGGATACTAATGAAATATGTCCAGGAGGCCGGCAATATTTCCTGGAAACCAATAAAATACGACCTAGACACCTATGAAATAAATCCAGGACACCTATGAAATATGTCAAAGATACCTATGAAATATGTCCTGGATACCAATTAAATATGTCCTGCATACCAATGACGTGTCCTGGATACATATTAAATATGTCCAGGATACCAATGAAAAATATCCTGGATACCTATGCAATGTGTCCTGGATACCTAGTAGATATATATCCTGGATACCAATGAAATTTGTCCAGGAGACCTATGAAATATCGCTATGAGACCTATGAAATATGTCCTGAAACCAATGAAATATGTCTTGGATAATTGTTAAATATGTCTTGGATACCAATTAAATATATCCTAGATACTTATTAAGTATGTCCTAGATACCTATGAAATATGTTCCTGATACTAATGAAATATGTCCAGGATACCTATGAAATATATTCAGGAGACCTATGAAATATGTCCGGGGTGCCAAAGAAATATGTCCAGCAGTCCTATGAAATATGTCCTGGATACCAATGAAATATATACTGGATATCAATAAAATGTCCTGAATGCCTATGAAATATGTCCTGGATACCAATTAAATATGTCTTGGACACCTATGAAATATGTCCTGGAAACCTATGAAATGTTACCTAGATACCAATGAAATATGTCTTGAATAAATATGAAATTATCAAGGAGGGTTACGAAATATGCCTCGGATACCAATGAAATATGTCGTGGATACCTATGAAATATGTCCTGGATACTTATGAAATATGTCCTGGATACCAATGAAATATTTCGTAGATACCAATCAAATAAATCCAAGATACCTATGATAAATGTCAAGGATACCTATGAAACATGTCCTGGATACCAATGAAATATGTCCTAGATACCTAAGAAATAACTCAAAGATACGTATGAAATATATCCTGGGTTCCAATGAGATAAGTCCTGCATAAAAATGAAATATGTCCTGGATACCAATGAAATATGTTTTGGATACCAATTAAATATATCCTATATACCTATTAACTATGTCCTAGATACCAACGAAATATGTCCTGGTTGCGTATAAAATATATCCAGGATACCTATGAAATATGTCCTGGATACATATGACATATGTCCTTTGTACAAATTAAATATCTCCAAGATACCTATGAAATATATCCTAGATACCAATGAAACATATCTTGGATACCATTGACATATATCCTGGAAACCAATGAAATATGTCCTTGATGCCTATGAAAAATGTCCTGGATACCAATGAAATATATTCTAGATATCTATTAAATATTTCCTAGAAACCTATGAAATATGTCCTGGATACTAATGAAATATGTCCTGGTTACCTATGGAATATGTCCTGTATACCTAATATGTCCTCATACCTATGATATATGTCCTGGATACCTATGAAATATGTCCAGCAGACCTGTGAAATATGTCAAGAGGATCTGTGAAATATGTCGAGGATACCTATGAAATATGTCCTGGATACCTACGAAATATGTCCTGGATACCAATGAAATATGTCCAGGAGACCTATGAAATATGTTCTCGATACCAATAAAATATGTCCTACATACCTATGAAGTATGTCAAGAATACCTATGAAAAATGTTAAGGATACCTATGAAATATTTCCTGGATACCAATGAATATGTCCTGGATACCAATGAAATATGTTTTGGATACCAATTACATATATCCTATATACCTATTAACTATGTCCTAGATACCAACGAAATATGTCCTGGTTGCGTATAAAATATATCCAGGATACCTATGAAATATGTCCTGGATACATATGACATATGTCCTTTGTACAAATTAAATATCTCCAAGATACCTATGAAATATGACCTAGACACCTATGAAATAAATCCAGGACACCTATGAAATATATCCTGGATACCAATGAAATATGTCCTAGATAGCAAAGAAATATCTTCCAGAAACGTGTGAATAATGTCCTGGGTTCCAATCAGATATGCCCTGTATACCATTGAAATATGTCCTGGATACCAGTGAAATATGTCCAGGATACCTATGAAATATGTCCTAGATCCCAATGAAATGTGTCCTGGACACCTATGAAATGTATACATGATACCTATGAAATATGTCCACGATAACTATGACATATGTCCAAGGTATTTATAAAATATATCCTGAATACCTATGAAATATATTCAGGACACCAACAAAATATGTCCCAGATACCTATGAAATATGTCCAGGATACCTATGAAATATGTCAAGGGTACCTATGAAATATATTCAGTATACCAATAAAATATGTCCAGGAGTCCTATCACATATGTCCTGGGTACCAATGAAATATGTCCTGGATACAATGAAATGTCCTATGTATCTATGAAATATGCCCTGGATTATAATGAAATATGTCATGGATACCTATAAAATATACTTTGGAAACCTATGAAATATGACCTGGATACCATATATGTCCTGGATAAATATGAAATTATCCAGGAGTCGTACGGAATATGCCCTGGATACCATTCAAATATGTTCTGGATATCTATGAACTATGTAATTGATAATTATTAAATATGTCCTTGATAGCAATGAAATATGTCTCGGATACCTATGAAACATGTCCTGGATACCTATGAAATATGTCAAGGATACCTTTGAAATAGTCCAGGATACCAATTAGAAATGTCCTGGATACCAATGAAATTTATCCTGAATATTAATGAAATATGTCCTGTAGACCAATGAAATATGTCGTAGATACCAATGAAATATATTAAAGATACCTATGAAATATGTTTAGAATGCCTATGAAATATGTCCGGAATATCTATGAAATATGTCAAGAACACCTATGAAATAAGAATTGAAGCTTTCCTGGCGGCGAATATTATAGAGATGTTCTCGGGATATCAGCCAGGTGAAGTCCGACGATAGAGCCGACGAATCAAGAACAGACATTGTTCTCTACATTTGCCCTGATGATGAAAACAATGTCTGTTCTTGAAACGTCGGCTCTATCGTCGGACTTCACCTGGCTGATATCAAGAACATCTCTATAACCTATGAAATACCTCGTCTATACAAAATAAATATATGTCCAGGAGACTTATGGAATGTGTCAAATAGAGCTATGAAATATTTCAACGAAATCTATGAAATACGTCAAGGAAAGCTATGAAATATATCCTCGATACCTATGACATATGTCCTGGATATAAATGAAATATGTGCTGGATACCTATGGAATGTGTCCTCGATACCTATGAAAAATGTCCTGGATACAAATGAAATATGTAAAGGAGACCTATGAAATACGTCCAGGAGACCTATGAAATATGTCTTGGAAACCCATGAAATATGTCCTGGATAATTATAAAAAATGTCCTGAATACCAATGAAATATGACTTAGATAACTATTAAATATGTAGTAGATACGTATGAAAAATGTCCTGGATACTAATGAAATATGCTCAGGACACCTATGAAATATATCCAGCAGACCTATGAAATATGTCCAGAGTACCAATG
Source organism: Lepisma saccharinum (assembly GCA_022664845.1). Lineage (NCBI taxonomy): Eukaryota > Metazoa > Arthropoda > Insecta > Zygentoma > Lepismatidae > Lepisma > Lepisma saccharinum. The sequence continues at coordinate 8,800 of JAGDQP010021345.1, forward strand.
AAATATGTTCAGGAGTCCTATGAAATATGTCCTCGATACCAACGAAATATGTCATGGATAACAATGAAAAGTCCTGGATAAATATGAAATATGTCCTGGATACCAGTGAAACATGTCCTGGATACCTTGGAAATATATCCTGGAAACCTATGAAATATGACCTGGATACAAATCAAACATGTCCTGGATACCAATGAAATATGTTCTGGATACCTATGAACTATGTCCTGGATACCCACGAAAAATGTTCTGGATACCTATGAAATATGTCCTGGTTACCTATGAAATATGTAATGGATACCTATGACATGTGTCCTTGATACCAATGAAATTTGTCCAGCAGCAATATCAAATATGTCAAGGATACCGTATAAAATTTGTCCAGGATAGCAATGAAATATATCCTGGATAAGAAAAAAAATTGGCCAGAATAGCAATGAAATATGTGCTGGATACCAATGAATTATGTCCAGGAGACCTATGAAATATGTACAGGATACCTATAAAATTTGTCCAGGATACCAATGAAATATATCCTGGATACCAATGAAATATTTCCTGGATACCCATGAAATATGTCCTGGATACCAATGAAATATGTCAAGGAGACCTATGAAATATATTCTCGATACCAATAAAATATGTCCTAGATACCTATGAAATATGATCAGGATACAAATGAAATATGTCAAGGATACCTATGAAATATGTAGATGATACCAATGAAATGATTCCAGGATACCTATGAAATATGTCCTAGATCCCAATTAATTTTGTCCTGGATACCTATGAAATATATCAAGGATACCAATGAAAAATATCCATGATACCTATGGCATATGTGCTGGATACCAATAAAATATGTCCTATTACCTATGAAATATGTCCTGGATACCAATGAAATATGTAATGGATACCTATGAAATATATCCAGCAGACCTATGAATATGTCCAGAGTACCAATGAAATATGTTCAGGAGTCCTTTGAAATATATCCTGGATACCAACGAAATATGTCAAGGATACAAATGAAAAGTTTTGGATAAATATGAAATATGTCCCGGATACCAGTGAAATATCTCCTAGATAACTAAGAAATATCTAACAGATACGAATGAAATATATCCTGGGTTCTAATTAGGTATGTCCAGGATACTATTGCAATATGTCCAGGATACCTAATAAATATATCCAGGGAACCTATGAAATAGGACTTGGATACCAATCAAATATGTCCTGGATAAATATGAAATAATCCAGGAGGCGTACGAAATATGCCCTGGATACCATTGAAATATTTCCTGGATATCTATGAAATATGTAGTGGATAATTATGAAATATGTCCTGGATAGCAATGAAATATGTCCTGGATACCTATGAAATATGTAGATGATACCAATGAAATGATTCCAGGATAAATATGATATATCCTCGATCAAAATTAATTTTGTCCTGGATACCTATGAAATATATCCAGGATACCAATCAAAAATATCCAGGATACCTATGACATATATGCTAGATACCAATGAAATATGTCCTATTACCTATGAAATATGTCCTGGAAACCAATGAAATATATCCTGGATGCCTATGAAATATGTCCTGGATACCAATGGAATATGTCTTAGATACCTATTAAATATGTCCTAGATACCTATGAAATATATCCTGGATACTAATTAAATATGTCCAGGAGACCTATGAAATATGTCCTGGAAAGTAATGAATTATGTCCTGGATACGTAAGAAATATGTCCTGGATAATGATGAAATATATCCTCGATACCTATTAAAAATATCCAAGATAAATATGAAATATGTCATGGATACTCATTAAATTTGTCCAGGATACCTATGAAATATATAAAGGAGACATATGAAATATGTGCAGGGTACCAATCAAATATGTAAAGGACTCCTATCAAATATGGCCTGGATACCAATGAAATGTGTCCTGGATACCAATGAAATTTCCTGGATAAAAATGATATATATCCAGGAGGCCTATGAAATATGTCCTGGATACCAATTAAATATATCCTAGATATAATGAAATGTCCTGGATATCTATGAAATATGTCCTTGATACCATTGAAATATGTCCTGGATACCTAATAAATATATCCTGGAAACCTATGAAATATGACTTGGATACCAATCAAATATGTCCTGGATAAATATGAAATAATCCAAGAGACGTACGAAATATGCACTGGATACCATTGAAATATTTCCTGGATATCTATGAAATATGTAGTGGATAATTATGAAATATGTCCTTGATTGCAATGAAATATATCCAGGACAACTATGAAACATGTCCTGGATACCTATGAAATATTTCAAGGTAAATATGAAATATGTCCAGACCACCTATGAAATATGTCCAGAAAACCTATGAAATACGTCCACTATACCTATAAAATATGTCCAGGAGGCTCATGGAATATGTCTAATAGACCTATGAAATATGTCAACGAAATCTATGAAATACGTCAAGGAAACCTATGAAATATGTCCTCGATACCTATGACATATGTCCTGGATACCAATGAAATATATCCTGCATACCAGACATACGTCCTGGATACATATGAAATATGTCCAGGATACCAATGAAAAATATCCTGGATATTTATGGAACGTGTCCTGGATACCTATGAAATATATCCTGGATACCAAAGAAATTTCTGCAGGAGACCTATGAAATATCTCTAGGAGACCTATGAAATATGTCCAGGAAACCAATGAAATATGTCCTGGGTACCTATGAAATATATCCTGGATACCAATGAAATATATCATAGATACCTATTAAATATGTAGTAGATACCTATGAAATATGTCCTGGATACTAATGAAATATGTTTAGGATACCTATGAAATATATTCATTAGACCTATAAAATATGTCCTGGGTTAGAATGAAATATGTCCTGGATACTAATGAAATATGTTCAGGATACCTAAGAAATATATTCAGGAGACCTATAAAATATATCCAGGGTAAGAATGAAATATGTCCAAGAGGCCTATGAAATATGTCCTGGAAACCAGCGAAATATGTCATGGATACCAAAGAAATTTCCTGGATACCTATGAAATATGTCCCTGATACCAATGAAATATATTATGGATACCTTTCAAATATATATTGAAAAACTATGAAATATGACCCGGCTACCAATCAAATATGTCCTGGATAAATATGAAATTATCTAAAAGGCCTACGAAATAAGACCTCGATATTATTGAAATATGTAATTCATACCTATGAAATGTGTCCTGGATACTTATGAAATATGTCCTGGATAGCAATGAAATATGTCCTGGATACCTATGAAATATGCCCAGGATACCTATGAAATATGCACAGGATATCAATTAGAAATGTCCTGGATACCAATGAAATATACCCTGGATGCCAATGAAATATGTCCTGTATACCAATGTAATATGTCGTAGATACCAATGAAATATATCTAAGATACCTATGAAATATGTCTAGAATAAATATAAAATGTCCGGAATAAATATGAAAAATGTCCAGAATACCTATGAAATATGTCCTGGATACGTTAAAATATGTCTCGAAGACTTATGGAATATATCAAATAGACCTATCAAATATGTCAACGAAATCTATGAAATACCTCAAGGAAAAATATGGAATATGTCCTCGATACCTATGAAATATGTACTGGATACCAATGAAATATGTCCAGGAGACCTATGAAATATGTCCTGAATACCTAAGAAATATGTCCTTTATACCAATGAAAGATGTCCTGGATACCTATGGATTATGTCCTGCATACCTCTGGAATATGCCAAAAAGAAATATGAAATATGTAAAATAGACCTAAGAAATATGTCAACGAAATCTACGAAATACGTCAAGGAAACCTTTGAATTTTGTACTGTATACGTATGAAATATGTCCTGGAGCTCTGTGAAATATGCCAAGGATACCTATGAAATATGTCAAGGAGGTCTATGAAATATGTCAAGTATACCTATGAAATATGTCAAGGAGGTCTATGAAATATGTCTTGGATACCTGTGAAGTATGTCCTGGATACCTCGGAAATATATCATGGATACCTATGAAATATGTCCTTGATATGTATGAAATATGTCCTGAATACCTATGAAATATGTCCAGATACCTATGAAATATGTTCAGGATACCAATAAAATTTGTGCAAGCTAGCAATGAAATATGTCTTGGATACCAATGAAATATGTCCTGGATACCTATGAATTATATCCTGGATAGCTGTCAAAAATCTCCAGGATACCTATGAAATATGTCCAAGATATCTATGAAAGATGTCCGGGATACCTATGAAATATACCTGGGTACCAATGAAATATGTCCAGGAGACCTATGAAATATATTCTGGATACCAATATGTTCTAGATACCTACGAAATCTGTCCAATATACCTATGAAATATGTCCGGGACACCTATGAAATATGTCCTGGATACCAATCAAATTTATCCTGGATAAATAAGAAATATCTCCTAGATACGTATGAAATGTGTCTTGAGTTCTAATGATATGTAATGGATACCAATGAAATATGTTCTGGATACCAATGAAATATTTCCAGGATGCCTATGAAATATGTCCAGGATACCTATGACATATGTCCCGGATACCAATGAAATATATCCTGATTTCCTGTGAAATATGTCCTGGATACCTATGAAATATGTCCTGGATACCTATGAAAAATGTCCAGGAGACCTATGAAATATGTTCTGGATACCAATGAAATATGTCTTAGGTAACTATTAAATATGTCCTAGATACCAATGAAATATGTCCAGGGTACAAATGAAATATGTCCAGCAGTCCTATCAAATATGTCCTCGATACCAATGAAATATGTCCTGGATACTAATGAAATGCCTTGGATACCTATGAAATATGTCCAGGACTTGTGAAATATGTCAAGGATACCTATAAAATATGTCCTGGATGAGAATGAATAATGTTCTGGATACCTATGAAATATGTCCCGGATACCTATGAAATATGTCCTGGATACCTATGAAATATGCCAAGTAGACCTATGAAATATGTCAAATAAACCTATGAAATATGTCAATGAAATTTATGAAATACGTCAAGGTAACCTATGAATTTCGTTCTGGATACATATGAAATATGGTCTGGAAACCTGTGGAATATATCAAAGATACCTATGAAATATGTCTTGGACGTAAATGAAATATGTCCTGGATACTCATTAAATATCTCCAGGATACCTATGAAATATACCCAGGAGACCCATGAAATATATCGAGGGTACCAATCAAATATGTCCATGACTCCTATCAAATATGGCCTGGATACCAATGAAATGTCTCCTGGATACCAATGAAATGTCCTGAATACCTATGAAATATATCCAGGAGTCCTATGAAATATTCCTGGATACCAATAAATATGTCCTCGATACAATGAAATGTCCTGGATATCTATGAAATATGTCCTTGATACCATTGAAATATATCCTGGATACCTATGAAATATATCCTGGAGACCTATGAAATATGACCTGGTTACCAATTAAATATGTCCTGGATAAATATGAAATTATCCAATAATCGTACGAAATATGCTCTGGATACCATTGAAATATGTCCTGGATATCTATGAAATATGTAATGGATACTTCTGAAATATGTCCTTGATTGTAATGAAATATGTCCAGGATACCTATGAAACATGTGCTGGATACCTATGAAATATTTCCAGATTAAATATGAAATATGTGCAGAATATCTACGAAATATGTCCACAGCAGCTATGAAATATTAATCCAGAATAAATATTAAACAAATGTCCTATTAAAAAAAGATACCTAAGAAATATCTCCCAGATACGTATGAAATATATCCTGGGTTCCAATGAGATATGTCCCGGATACCAATGAAATATGTCCTGGATACCAATGAAATGCCCTGGATACCTATGGAATATGTCCAGGATACCTGTGAAATATGTCAAGGATACCTATAAAATATGTCCTGGATATGAATGAAAAATTTTCTGGATACCTATGAAATATGTCCTGGATACCTATGAAATATGCCAAGTA
>JAGDQP010021345.1:14927-31877 GCA_022664845.1 Lepisma saccharinum
GACCTATGAAATATGTCAAATAAACCTATGAAATATGTCAATGAAATCTATGAAATACGTCAAGGAAACCTATGAATTTTGTTCTGGATACATATGAAATATGGTCTGGAAACCTGTGAAATATATCAAGGATACCTATGAAATATGTCTTGGAGGTCTATGAAAATGTCAAGGATACCTATGAAATATGTCAAGGAGGTCTATGAAATATGTCCTGGATACCTATGAAGTCTGCCCTGGATACCTATGAAATATATCATGGATACAATGAATCATGTCCTTGATATGTATGAAATATGTCCTAAATACCTATGAAATATGTCCAGATACCTATGAAATATGTCCTGGATACCTATGAAATATATCCTGGATACCAATGAAAAATGGTCTGGATACCTATGAAATATGTCCTGGATACCTATGAAATATGTCCAGGAGACCTATGACATGTGTCCTAGATACCAATGAAATTTGTCCAGACCTATGAAATATGTCCAGGATACCAATAAAATTTGTCCAGGATAGCAATGAAATATGTCCTGGATACCAATAAAATTTGTCCAGGATAGCAATGAAATATGTCCTGGATACCAATGAATTATGTCCAGGAGACCTATGAAATATGTATTTATTTAATTGTAGTTTACACCAGCAAAAAATGGCAATTAATAAGTACAATACATATTAAATTTACAGAAATTACAATGAATTTATACATTTCCAATCGACAACAATTGTCTTTTGATTTAGTAAAGTAGGAATAATAATAATAACAAAAAAGACACAGCTACAACTACAAACCTTTGTACAGTTCAATCATTCACTTTGAACTGATACAGGGCTACATTTTTTAATTTTACTGTACAAACATGTAAGATACCTTCTTACTATACATAGGGATATTTTAATATAAAATCATTATACATACATACACACATACATACATATATATACATACATATACATATATATACATATACACACATACATACATACACACATACACATACATACATACATATACCCATAACACTTTTCATCCATTTTCCGAATAAAATTTTATTACGTAGTTTCGCAATTTATTTAAATTTATTTGGAAAATATCTAGCCCTATTTCATCTAGTACTTTTTGTGCCACACCAAATCTATATAGGGGTGAATTTTTATACACCTCTATTCTAGAATTGGGGAGTAAAAACAAAGTTCGTTTTCTTAATTTTTTTCCAGGACAGTATAAACATAGCTTATTTAACATTTCAGCATTATCTTCTTTATTTTCTAATAATTTCTTGAGATATGTGACTGTATGCAATGTTCTTCGATTTTCAAGTGAAATCATTTTGATTTTTTTTTTAAATCAACATCGAAATTTCCTTTGTATATTAAGTTAGGTTCATTTCTGGAAATATTGTCGTTATATTTAAGATATTTAAGGAATTTCTTTTGCACTTTTTCTATTTTAATACTTAAAATTTTGCAGTTAGAAGACCATACAATATTTGCATATTCGACTTTGGGGCGTACTAGAGTATTATATAGTTTAGTGATTGTTTCAATTTTCCTGAAATTTATTGACATTCTTTTTATAAACCCTAACATTCTGAATGCTTCATTAACTTTCTGATTAATATGAAAGTCAAATTTGAGTTTTTCATCAAACCACACCCCTAAATCTTTGACATATTTCTTTCTCTCTAAAACCGTATTTCTCAATGTATAGTCATATTGGATTGTTGTTCTAAGCAGAGAGTATGTCATTAAACAACATTTATTTACATTGACTTGTATTTTATTTTCTTTACACCAGTCTAACAATGAATTAAGGTCCTCCTGCAAGTCAATGCAATCCTCTAATGTTTTTATTTCCTTGTACAACTTAGTATCATCTGCAAACATCAAACAAGAAGAATGCTTTATAACTTCAGGCAAATCATTAATCACTATTAAAAACAACAGTGGTCCTAAATTGGAACCTTGTGGAACTCCAGAATATATTTGATATTCCTTAGATTTATAATTATTGTATTTTACATATTGTGTTCTACCAGAAAAATATGAATTAAACAAATTAATTAATTTGTCAGATAATCCATACGTCCTAAGCTTTTTAAGAAGAATTTCGTGATCAACTAAATCAAATGCTTTTCTAAAATCTGTATACACTACATCTAATTGAGCTTTATTATTATATGCTTCATAAATTGTTTGGGTTAAATTAAGTAAATTTGAGATTGTTGACCTATTATTCCTAAAACCGAACTGTTCTTCTGAAAGATTAAAACGAACATGATTGTATATATGTTTATATAGTATACTTTCAAATATTTTGGACATTGTAGGTATAAGGCTTATAGGTCTGTAATCGGCTACATTTTTGGTAGTATTATTTTCTGGAATTGGACATACTGCAGCTATTTTAAATTTACTAGGGAATTTTGATGTTTTTAAAGATAAATTATAAATATGCGTTAATGGTTTTATAAAGCTATTCTTACAGCCTTTAAAAATATAGGAAGGTATACCATCGTAACTGATGGATTTCTTTCCTTTTATTTGATTGATAGCTTCTTCTACTTCTTTTTCAGAGACTTCATTTATAACTAGTTTATCAATACTGCGCAATATTTCAGTTTTATTTATGTCATTAATAATTATATTAGAGGCGCATGGATAATAAACAGTTATAAAAAAATCAGCGAATGCTTCCGATTTCGAACGGTCATCCACGTAGAGTTTGCCATTATATTCCAAAACCAGTTGGTCAGTTTTTGCTTTCTTTATGCTGTTAACGTACTTCCAGAATGTTTTAGGGTCAATATCTATACATTCCTCAATTTCCTGATTGTATCTCCGAAACTGAGTTTTTATATTATGTTTAACATTTCTTCTAATTTCCGAAAAGTTAATATAGTCAGAATAAAGCCTAGTTCTTTTAAATTTTTTACGAAGTTTATTTTTTAATTTTAATTCTTTTATTATTTCACCGTTAAACCAAGGAGGATAGATTTTCCTCTTTTTAATTTTTGGAGTACATTTATCAATAACTTGGTATAGTTCATTATAAAAAAAATCAACTGCAGTATCTGGGTGATCTGACTCGTAAACCTGTTTCCAATCTTTCTCATTTAGTTCTTGGTAGAGCTACGTAAAATTGCATTTAGAAAAATTATATGTCATAGCACCAGGGTTATAGGCTTTATTAAATTTGTAAAAGTCAATTTCAATTAGTAAACTAGGATGATGACGATCCTCAGTAACTAAACTTGTGTCTGATGAAAATACTCTTACATTCTGGACATTGGTTAAGATTATTTCAAGTATTCTATTATTTGAATTTCTCACATTATTTAGTTGTGTGATACTTAAAATATTAATAACTTCTATAATTTTTTCTTCACATTGAGTTAATAATATTGAAAAATTCTCATTTAAATAATCCGTTACAGATTTTAGATATAGATCTCCCAATATTATTGTTCTCTTAAATAAATTATCTTTACTAATTAATTCCAAGTTTTTAAAAAAAATCATGTACCTGTCGTTGTCAGTATCAGGAGGAAAATAAGTTACACGAACAAGTATTTTTTCCGCTTCTGACAATTGGATTTGTACCCATAAATCTTCATTGATATTAATTCATATTTTTCTAATCTAAAAGAGACAAACTTATTTTTTACTGCTAGTAGTACACCTCCTCCATCCAATTTTCCAAATAAGTCGAATTTTCTATCTCTCCTATAAATTGTGCATCTATCATCAACTAATTCTGTGGTATATATTCCTTCATTTAGTCAGGTTTCAGTAATTGCTATAATATCAAAGTTATTGGACACAGTATTCAAATAAAAGTTATTCGTTTTGGTCTTTAAACCATTAACGTTCTGATATAATATTTCCATTTGACTTTTAGTTACCATTATTAAGACTTAAATATGAAGATATTTGAGTAGTTTTATAAATATCCTATAATTTCATTTGATATATGAGTCCATTTCTAATACTGTATATACTTAATATGCTCAGTCGATTATTATTTATTAATATTTGCATTAATTGCTAAAAAAACTATCTATTTAGAACTTAAACTTACATTTTGATCAATGCTCCCTTGTAGTTGAACTAATGTGTTAGTATTTTTCATATAACATATTGTACCCTTGCAGAGAAATTTCCTTAACCAATATAGCCTACCCTTGTACGTAGCATTTAGTTAAAAGAATCGTACAGGCAATTGGAGAAAAGACGAGCATAATATTAAAAATTTCCCTCATAAATAATGAGTACGAGCTCAGATTATTTTACGTTGAAATTCCGTCATGTCTTCATTTTCTAGGACACTTTTACATTTACCATACTTGTGAATTTTATACATACCTTATCCAATAAGTGCATCCTTGTAGCTCAATTCTAGAGATAGCTTAATTTAAAGAACATACTTTTAAATTTTGTGTAGAAACAAATTTTAACTTCAAAATAAACAGCTTATCCACCTCGAATTAATTTCTTGCACTTTTTTAAATCGTTACGAGGACCATAATCATGTTCGATGGATTTTACTCTTAGCTTCGAGAGGCTTAATTTCCTCATAAGCATAACCTCAAAAATACTTATGCTATCTCATCAGAGGTTGCACCCTTGTAGCTGTTTATTATTTAGAAACACATAAACTGAATTTACCTCTATTAAACATTACACCCCTGTAATTCTTTTCATATGCTATAATTAATAAATTAATTAATTTTTACATATGTACAAAGATGTTTTATCCTATTCTCAGTGGTGTCCATTAAGTCATAATCATAATCAAATAAATTAACTAGACATATGTTGTACTTCCCAAATTCGCTTGCATCCTGATTTATATTGAACAACACAACAGAGAAATTTTCTTAGCAGTTATACCCTTGTACGTAGTATTAGTCGAAAAAATTAAACAGGCAATTGGAGACAAGTCAAGTATAATATTAAACATTTCCCTTCCAAATGATGATTACGATCAACCAGATCAAACTCATGTCTGAACAGGTTAATTTTAACTTTAGAAATTCCCTCATGTTTTTATTTTCTAGGACATTTTTACGTTTGTAAAACATGTAATTTTATACATATCTTATTCAAAAACGTATCTTTGTAGCTCAATTCTACAGATAACTCATTTAAAGAACAGACTCAAAATTTGAAATAGAGTCAAGTTTTCACCTTTAAAAATAACTGCTAATCCACCTCGAATTAATTTCTTGAAGAAAAAAAACTTTATAAGGACCATATATTCGAGGGGTTTTACTCTTAACTTCAAGAGACTTAATTTCCTCATAATCATAACCTCAAGGATACTTAAACTATCGCATCCAGAGGTTGCACCCTTGTAGCTGTTTATTATTTGAAAACATACAGTAGCTGAATTTACTTCTACTAAACATGACACCTTAGTAACTCGTTTCATATTCAGTAATTAGTCAGTCAATTAATTTATACATATGTACAGAGGTTTTATTATCCTATTCTCAGACGTGGTCTATTCAATCGTAATCAATAAATCAACAAGAACAATTTTGAACTTTCTGAGTTTCCTTGTATCATTCAACGAGACAACAATGAAATTTCTTTGACCATTATACTCTTGTATGTAGAATTAGTCGAGAGAATTATACAGACAATTGGAGAAAAGTGGAACATAGTATTAGAAATTCCTCTTCTAAATGATGATTACGAACTAACGAAATCAAACTGTTGTCTGAACAGATTAATTTTAAATTCAGAAAATCCCTTATGTCTTCATTTTCTAGGACATTTTTACGTTTGCAAAACATGTGATTTAATACATACATTTTCCAAAAGCCGCAATCTTGTAACTCAATTCTACAGTTAGCTCGATTTAAGGAACAGATTGTAAATTTGATATAGAAACAAGTTTTCACCTTCAAAATAATCAACTAATCCATCTCGAATTAATTTCTTGCATTAAAAAAGAAATCTTAAAAAGGACCATATGTTCGAAGAGTTTTACTCAGTTTCAAGAGGATAAAGTTCTTCATAATTATAACCTCAAAAATATTTAAGCTATCTATTCCACAGGTTGCACCCTTGTAGTTGTTTATTTTTGAGAACACAGAAACTGAATTTATTTCTACTAAACATTACACCCTTGTACTTCGTTTCATGTTTAATAGTTAATAAGTCAATTAACTTTTACATGTGTACATAGATTTTTAATCCCAGTCTTAGAGGGGTCCATTCAGTCATATATATAATAGAATTAACCAGAAATTTGTTGTACTTCCTGAATTCCCTTGTATCTTGATTTGTGAACAATAACAAATCATATAAGAGTACATAATGCTTAATTATCACACTATCATTCTAATATTTGTTACAATTAATTAAAAGAATACATAATATCTGACATTATACTGTCAAACACAAAATTATGAGTCGAACTTCTAAGGAGTAGCACCATTAATATATTGAAGAGAATTTGGGTACCCTGGTAAATCTTCTTCATTCTTCACCTTTATTACTGGACTGTTTTCATTCTTCCTAATTAATATATGTCCTTTACTATTCGTCCAGCAGAACTTATATTGGGTTTTCCTAGCAATCACCCTAGCTTCCCAAAATAGTTGTTTGTTAGCTTGGGTTAGATTAACATTCAGAAACACTTTCTCATTGTCACTTCCAGTAACTAGATTGTTAGTCGTAAGCCCTGTAACCCTCTTTTTTAACCAAAGCTCCCTTGTACCACGATTCGTAAACTGAACCATAATAGCTTTTCTCTTCTGATTCCTTCCAGTTTGCATTCTATGAATTATATTTATATCTTCATCACGACACTCAATTCTCATATGTTTTCCCATATCCTGTACAATCTCTTTTAAATTTTCTCCGACACGTTCCTGGATACCGTGAATTTCTATATTGCAGTTACGGCTGTACTGATCTAAGTCATTAATCATTATCAATTGCGAGTCTAGTTTCTTTTTCAATAAAGTATTTTCTCTTTAAATCCTCGATTTCTCTATCCCTTTTTGCATTTCCTTTTATTTCACTTTCAAGTTTCTTTAATAGATCATCGTATTTATTAGACATATATTGAAAACTTTGAGTTAACTGAGTTATTTGAGAACTTATTTCAGAAAGTTTACTTTCTATACCGGCATTTCCACTTTGTACAGTATTCTCCGACTTGTTGTTGTTACTTTTCAAACATTCATTACAAATCCATTTACTTATTTCTTCATTATTTTGTAATTCCGTGAATTTCTCAAGAGTCCTATCAATACATTTTAAGTGAAATGAACGTTTACACTTTTCCCGTGTACACTGAATTGAATCATCATACCTGCCTATCTTGAACACAACATTTTGCTTTTGTCACCATGCAGGAAAAGAACAAAGTTTCATTATATGATCAGCATATTTAGTCATTAATTACACTTTAAGTTTGTAGAAAATAGACAACAAAGTATTACATGAAACATGTAGATTGGAGAGCTCATATCATGAACTCTTTTCTCTCCGCCATCTTCTATGTTGATATGCATATATAGTGATCAGATAAGCCTAGCTACAAGAGAAGGAAAATTTATTGTACAGGATACTTATAATATTTGTCCAGGATAGCAATGAAATATGTCCTGCATACCAATGAAATATGTCCTGGATACCTAAGAAATATGTCCAGGATACCTACGAAATATGTCAAGGATACCTATGAAATATGTCCTGGATACCAATGAAATATGTCCTAGATACCTAAGAAATATCTCCCAGATACGTATGAAATATATCCTGAGTTCCAATGAGATATGTCCCGGATACCAATGAAATATGTCCAGGATAACTATGAAATATGTCCTAGATTCCAATGAAATATGTCCTGGATACCTATGAAACATATCCAGGATACCTATGAAATATGTCCAGGATACCAATAAAATATGTCCAGGATAACTATGAAATATGTCCTGGATACCAATGAAATATGTAATGGATACCTATGAAATATGTCCAGGAGATCTATGAAATATGTCCTGGAAACCAATGAAATATGTCCTGCAAACCAATGAATTATTTCCTGGATACCTAAGAAATATGTCCTGGATACCGATGAAATATATCCTAGATATCTATTAAATATGTCCAAGATACCTATGAAATATATCCTGCATACTCATGAAATATGTCCAGGATACCTATGAAATATATCCAGGGGACATATGAAATACTTCCAGGGTACCAATCAAATATGTTCAGGAGTCCTATCAAATATATCCAGGAGTCCTATCAAACATGTCCCAGATACCAATAAAATGTGTCCATAATACCAATGAAATGTCCTGGATACTTAAGAAATATGTCCATTATACCTGTGAAATATGTCAAGGATACCTAAAAAATATCTCCTGGATAAATATGAAATATATCTTGGATACTTATGATATATGTCCTGGATACCTATGAAATATGCTAAATAGACTTATGAAATATGTCAAATAGACCAACGAAATATCTCAACGAAATCTATGAAATACGTCAAGGAAACCTATAATTTTTCTCATCGATACGTATGAAATATGGCCTGGAAACCTGTGAAATATCTCAAGGATACCTATGAAATATGTCAGGGAGGTCTATGAAATATGTCAAGGAGGCCTGTGAAATGTCAAGAGGATTTGTGAAATATATCGAGGAAACCTATGATATATATATTAGATGCCTTTGAAATATGTCCTGGACACTTATGAAATATGTCCAACAGACCTATCACATGTGTTCTGGATACCAATGAAACTTGTCCAGGATACCTATCAAATATGTCTAGGATAACAATAAAATTTGTCCAGGATAGCAATGAAATGTCCTGGATACCAATTAAATATGTCCTGGACACCTATAAAGTTTATCCAGGATAGCAATGAAATATGTCCTGGATACCTATGAAATATATCCCGGATACCTATAAAATTTGTCCAGGATAGCAATGAAATATATCCTGGATACCAATAAAATATGTCCTGGATACCAATCAAATGTCTTAGATACTTATCACATATCTCCTGGATACCAATGAAATATGCCCTGATTACCTATGATATATGTCCTTGATACCAATTAAATATGTCTTACATATCTATTAAATATGTCCTAGATACCAATCAAATATATCCTTGATAACTATGAAATATGTCCAGGCTACATATGAAAAATGTCAAGGATACCTGTGAAATATGTCCAGCATACCTATGAAATATGTCCTATATACCAATGAAATTTGTCCAGGAGACCCATGAAATATCTTCCGGATAACAATAAAATTAGTCCTAGATAAATATGAAATATATCCAGGACCAATGAAATTCATCCTGGATACTAATGAAATTTGTCCAGGAGACCTATGAAATATCTTCCGGATAACAATAAAATTAGTCCTAGATAAATATGAAATATATCCAGGACCAATGAAATTCATCCTGGATACTAATGAAATAAGTCCTGGTTACCTATGGAAAATGTCCCGGATACGTACCTAATATATCCTGATACCTATGATATATCTCCTGGATACCTATGAAATATATCCAGCAGACCTGTGAAATATGTCAAGCAGACCTGGAAATATGTCAAGGAGACCTGTGAAATATGTCAAGGAGACCTGTGAAATATGTCGAGGGTACCAATGAAATATGTCCAAGATACCTATAAAATATGTCCTGGATACCTATGAAATATGTCCTGGATACAGACGAAATATGTTCTGAAGACCTATGATATATATCAAGGAGACCTGTGAAATATATCAAGGAGAACTGTGAAATATGTCAAGCAGACCTATGAAATATGTCAAGAAGATCTATGAAATATGTCGGGGATACCTATGAATTATGTCATTGATACCTATGTAATATATCCTGGATACATATGAAATGTGTCCTGGATACTAATGAAATATGTCCAGGAGATCTATCAAATATATCCAGGATACCAACGAAATATGTCCTTAATACCAATGAAATATGTCCTGGAAACTTATGAAATATGTCCAGGAGACCTATGAAATATGTCCTGGATGTCAATGAATATATCCTAGATACCTATTAAATATGTCCTAGATACCAATAAAATATGTCCTGGATACTAATGAAATACGTCCAGGAGACCTACAAAATATGTCCTGGAAACCAATGAAATATGTCCTGGATACCAATGAAATATGTCCTGGATACCAATGAAATATGCCCTGTATACTAATGAAATAAGTCGTAGATACCAAAGAATTATATCCAAGATACCTGTGAAATATGTCAAGGATACCCATGATATATGTCCTGGATAACAATGAAATATGCAATAGATACCTAAGAAATATCTACCAGACACGTATGAAATATATCTTGGGTTCCAATTAGATATGTCCTCGATACCAAGGAAATACGTCGTGGATACCAGTGAAATATAACTTTGTTACCTATGAAATATGTCTTGGGTACCAATTAAATATATCCTAGAAAGCTATTAAACATGTCCTATTTACCAAAGAAATATGGCCTGGATACCTATGAAATATATCTATCATACCTATTAAATATGTCAAGGAGGCCTATCAAATATGTCCAGGATACCAATGAAATATGTCCAGGAGACCTATGGAATATGTCAAATAGACCTATGAAATATGTCAACGAAATCTATGAAATACGGCAAGGAATCCTACGACATATGTCCTGCATACCTATGAAATATGTCTCGGATACCAATGAAATATGTCCCGGATACCTATGAAATATGTCTTGGATACCAATGAAATATTATTGGATGCCAATTATATATGTCTTGGATACCCATGAAATATATCCTAGATACCAATGAAATATATCCTACATACCTATTTAATGTCCTAGATACCTATGAAAAATGTCCTGGATAGCTATGGAATATGTCCTGGATACCAATTAAATACGTTCTGGATACCTCTGAAATATATCCTGGATACCAATTAGAAATGTGCTGGATACCAATGAAATATATCCTGGCTACCAATGATATATATCCTGTATACGAATGAAATATGTTCTAATTACCAATGAAATATGTCCTAGATACCTATGAAATATGTTCAGAATACCTATGAAATATGTCCTGGATACCTATGAAATATGTCCAGGAGACCTATGGAATATGTCAAATAGACCTATGAAAAATGTCAAATATACCTATGAAATATGTCAACGAAATCTATGAAATACGTCAATGAATCCTACGAAATATGTCCTGGATACCTATGAAATATGTCTTGGATATCAATGAAATATGTCCTGGATGCCAATGAAATATGTCTTGGATACCTATGAAAATGTAATGGATACCAAAGAAATATATCCAAGATAGCAATTAAATATGCCCTAGATACCTATGAAATATGTCCTGTATACTAACTAAATATGTCCAGGATACCAATAAAATATGTCCAGGATAACTATGAAATATGTCCTGGATACCAATGAAATATGTAATGGATACCTATGAAATATGTTCAGGAGATCTATGAAATATGTCCTGGAAACCAATGAAATATGTCCTGGATACCAACGAAATATCTCCTGGATACCTATGAAATATATCCTGGAAACCTATGAATTATGTCCTGGATACGTATGAAATATATCCAGGATACCTATGAAATATGTAATGGATAAATATGAAATATGTCCTAGATAACAATGAAATATGTCCTGGATACATATGAAATATATTCAGGATAACTATGAAATGTGTCCAGGATACCTTTGACATATATCCTCGATACCAATGAAATATGTCCTGGATACATATGAAATAAGTCCTGAATACCAAAGAAATATGTCCAGGATACAAACGAAATATGTCCAGGATACCAATGAAATGTTTCCTGGATTCCTATGGAATATGAGGTGGATACCAATGAAATACGTCCTGGATACCTATGAAATATGTCCTGAATACCAATTAGAAATGTCCTGGATACCAATGAAATATATCCTGGAAACCAATTAAAAATATATCCTGTATACCAATGAAATATATCCTAGATACCAATGAAATATGTCATAGATACCTATGAAATATGTTCAGAATACCTATGAAATATGTCCGGAATGTCTATGAAATATGTCAAATAGGCCTATGAAATATGTCAACGAAATCTATGAAATACGTCAAGGAAACCTATGAAATATGTCCTGGATACCTATGAAATATATCTTGGATATCAATCAAAAATATCCTGGATGCCAATGAAATATGTCCAGGAGACCCATGAAGTATGTCCAGCATACCAATGAAATATGTCCTGGATACCAATAAAAATGTCCTGGATATATATGAAATATGTCCTGGATACCTATGAAATATATCCAGCAGACCTGTGAAATATGTGAAGCAGACCTGGAAATATGTCAAGGAGACCTGTGAAATATGTCAAGCAGACCTGTGAAATATGTCAAGAAGATCTATGAAATATGTCGGGGATACCTATGAATTATGTCATTGATACCTATGTAATATATCCTGGATACATATGAAATGTGTCCTGGATACTAATGAAATATGTCCAGGAGATCTATCAAATATATCCAGGATACCAACGAAATATGTCCTTAATACCAATGAAATATGTCCTGGAAACCTATGAAATATGTCCAGGAGGCCTATGAAATATGTCCTAGATGTCAATGAAATATATCTTGGGTTCCAATTAGATATGTCCTCGATACCAAGGAAATACGTCGTGGATACCAGTGAAATATAACTTTGTTACCTATGAAATATGTCTTGGATACCTATGAAATATATCCTAGATACCAATGAAATATATCCTACATACCTATTTAATGTCCTAGATACCTATGAAAAATGTCCTGGAAAGCTATGGAATATGTCCTGGATACCAATTAAATACGTTCTGGATACCTCTGAAATATATCCTGGATACCAATTAGAAATGTGCTGGATACCAATGAAATATATCCTGGCTACCAATGAAATATATCCTGTATACGAATGAAATATGTTTTAATTACCAATGAAATATGTCCTAGATACCTATGAAATATGTTCAGAATACCTATGAAATATGTCCTGGATACCTATGAAATATGTCCAGGAGACCTATGGAATATACACCTATGAAAAATGTCAAATATACCTATGAAATATGTCTACGAAATCTATGAAATACGTCAAGGAATCCTACGAAATGTGTCCTGGATACCTACGAAATATGTCTTGGATATCAATGAAATATATCCTGGATGCCAATGAAATATGTCTTGGATACCTATGAAATATGTAATGGATACCCAAAAAATATATCCTAGATAGCAATTAAATATGCCCTATATACCTATGAAATATGTCCTGTATACTAATGAAATATGTCCAGGATACCTATGTAATATATCAAGCAGACCTAAAAAATATGTCAAAGGTACCAATGAAATATGTCCAGGAGTCATTTGAAATATGTCCTAGATACCAATGAAATATGTCCTGGATACCACTGGAATGTCCTAGATACCTATGAAATATGTCCTGGATACCAACGAAATATGTCCTGGATACCTACGAAATATATCCTGGAAACCTATGAAATATGTCCTGGATACGTATGAAATATATCCAGGATACATATAAAATATATAATGGATAAATATGAAATATGTCCTGCATACCAATGAATAATATTCAGGATACCTATTAAATATGTCCTAGATAACAATGAAATATGTCCTGGATACATATGGAATATATTCAGGATAACTATGAAATATGTCCAGGATACCTTTGACATATATCCTGGATACCAATGAAATATGCCCTGTATACCAAATAAATATGTCGTAGATACCAATGAATTATATCCAAGATACCTGTGAAATATATCAAGGAGACCTGTGAGATATGTCAAGCAGACCTGTAAAATATGACGAGGATACCTATGAAATATGTCCAGGATACCTATGACATATGTCCTGGATACTAATAAAATATGTCCTTGATACCAATGAAATACGTCCAGGAGACCTATGAAATATGTGCTGGATAACAATGAAATATGCCCTAGATACCTACTAAATATATCATAGACATCTATGAAATATGTCCTGGATACTAATGAAATATGTCCAGGAGACCTATGAAATATATCCAGGATACCAACGAAATATGTCCTGGATACCAACTAAATATGTCCTGAAAACCTATGAAACATGTCCAGGACACCTATGATATATGTCCTGGATATCAATGAAATATATCCTGCATACCAATGAAATATGTCCTGTGTACCAATGAAATATGTCGTAGATACCAATGAATTATATCCAAGATACCCGTGAAATATATCAAGGAGACCTGTGAAATATGTCAAGCATACCTGTGAAATATGTCAAGATCTGTGAAATATGTCGAGGAAACCTATGAAATATGTCCAGGATACCTATGACATATGTCCTGGACACTAGTGAAATATGTCCTAGACACCTATGAAATATGTTCTGGATACTAATGAAATATGTCCTGGATACCAATGAAATTTATCGTGGATACTAATGAAATATGTCCTGGTTACCTATGGAAAACGTCCTGGATACGTACCTAATATATCCTGATACCTATGATATATGTCCTGGATACAGATGAAATATGTCAAGCAGACCAGTGAAATATGTCAAGGAGACCTGTGAAATATGTCAAGGAGACCTGTGAAATATGTCGAGGGTACCAATGAAATATGTCCAAGATACCTATAAAATATGTCCTGGATACCTATGAAATATATCCTGGATACAGATGAAATATGTCCTGAAGACCTATGATACATATCAAGGAGACCTGTGAAATATATATCAAGGAGAACTCTGTAATATGTCAAGTAGACCTGTGAAATATGTCAAGAAGATCTACGAAATATGTCGAGGATACCTATGAATTATGTCATTGATACCTATGAAATATATCCTGGATACCTACGAAATGTGTCCTGGATACTAATGAAATATGTCCAGGAGACCTATCAAATATATCCAGGATACCAACGAAATATGTCCTGGATACCAATGTAATATGTCCTGGAAGCCTATGAAATATGTCCAGGAGACCTATGAAATATGTCCTGGATATTAATGAAATATATCCTAGATACCTATTAAATATGTCCTAGATACCTATGAAATATTTATTTTATACAAATCAAATACGTCCAGGAGACCTAAGAAATATGTCCTGGAAACAAAGGAAATATGTCCTGGATACCAATGAAATATGTCGTGGATACCAATGAAAAATGCCCTGTATACCAATAAAATAAGTCGTAGATACCAATGAATTTTATCCAAGATACCTGTGAAATATGTCAAGGATACCCATGAAATATGTCCTGGATAACAATGAAATATATCTTGGATACCTATGAAATATGTCTTGGATATTAATTAAATATATCCAAGATAGCTTTTAAATATGTCCTAGATACCAACGAAATATGTCTTGGATACCTATGAAATATATCCAGCATACCTATTAAATATGTCCTAGATACCTATGAAATATGCCCTGGAAACCTATGAAATATGTCTTGGATACCAATGAAATATACCTGGATGCCAATTAAATATGTCTTGGATAGACCTATGAAATATGTCAAATAGACCTATCAAATATGTCAACGAAATCTATGAAATACGTCAAGGAATCCTACGAAATATGTCCCGGATACCTATGAAATATGTCTTCGCTACCAATGAAATATGTCCTGGATACCTATGAAATATGTCTTGGATACCAATGAAATATACTTGAATGCCAAATAATTATGTCTTGGATACCTATGAAATATGTCCTGGATACCTATGAAATATATCCTAGATACCTATTAAATATGTTAGATACCTATTAAATATGTCCTGGAAACCTATGAAATATGTCGTTGATACCAAATAAATACGTGCCGGATACCTCTCAAAAATATACCCTGGATACCAATTAGAAATGTGCTGCATAGCAATGAAATATATCCTGGATACCAATGAAATATATCCTGTATACGAATGAAATATGTTCTAAATGCCAATGGAACATGTCCTAGATACCTATGAAATATGTTCAGAATACCTATGAAAAATGTCCTGGATACCTAAGAAATATCTCCTAGACAAGTATGAAATATATCTTGGGTTCAAATTAGATATGTCCTCGATACTAATGAAATACGTCCTGGATACCAGTGAAATATATCTTGGATACCTATCAAATATGACTTGGATATTAATTAAATATATCCAAGATAGCTTTTAAATATGCCCTAGATACCTATGAAATATGTCCAGGATACTAATGAAATATGTCCAGGATACCTATGAAATATATCCAGCAGACCTAAGAAATATGTACAGGGTACCAATGTAATATGTCCAGGAGTCATATGAAATATGTCCTGGATACCAATGAAATATATCCTGGATACCATTGAAATATATCCAGGATACATATGAAATATGCCCACGATACCTTTGACATATATCCTCGATACCAATGAATTATGTCCTGGATACCTATGAAATATGTCCTGGATACCAAAGAAATATGTCATGGACACAAACGAAATATGCCCAGGATACCAATGAAATATATCCTAGGTACCTATTAAATATGTTCTAGATACCTATGAAATATGTCCTGGATACTAATTAAATACGTAAAGGAGACCTACGAAATATGTCCTGGAAACCAATGAAATATGTCCTGGATGATAAAGAATTGTGTCCTGGATACCAATGAAAAATATCCTAGATACCTATTAAATATGTCCTAGATACCTATGAAATATGTTATGGATACTAATGAAATACGCTCAGGAGACCTACGAATAATGTCGTAGATACCAATGAATTATATCCAAGATACCCGTGAAATATA
>JAGDQP010021346.1:0-31877 GCA_022664845.1 Lepisma saccharinum
ATATAAAGCAACGATGTGCGATGTTCCAATATGCAAAAACATATGGTAAATATGGGGAACAGATTTGGTTTCTCTTCATTATGGAATCGAGATGCTATGAAGTTATACAACCTCGTTATTAAATATTATTTGTTTCATTTGTCTTTGAGTATTAATTATGTATATTGTGTTGAACATTAATTTTGGAAATGGGATTTAGTTTAGTTGTTCTAAGCGGCCAGACAACTAAACCACGCTGAGATTTGCATGTCGGTATCTTCAAAGCTATTTTACCAGAAAGGATATCGTTTTATCAGATCTCCTAACCATTCATTTAATAAGGGAGATATTTAAAGTATAGAAACAGATATCATAATGCATTCCTTAAAATGTTCAGAACTCGGAGAAAGTATGACGTAGATCTTTCAAACAAAAAGTGAGACAGCGTAGGAACGCAAAACGTTTTCTCTAACATTTGTTCAGTTTTCAGTGAAAGTTTGACTTAACGTGAAACCATAACAAAATCCCCTTTTTTTGTTTTTAATTAACACTTCCGTGGAGAAATTTTCTGGACGCCACTGGTTATCCTCTGCAATTTCGTTACGCCACTGATTCAGACTGAGATTGCACAATCACACAACGCCGAGGTTGATCGGATGAGCACTCTGTGTATCTTCACATTCTCCAGTGCGGATGTGTACACTCTGCAGTCATTTTTAGTGTTGTTATATTTCTACCACTAACATTCACTGAATATCTTCTCTCTACATAAGAAGTTAATAATGTATTCTTAATCAATAATTTTAGTATTCGCATAAAAAGTTTTGTAGGCAAATAAATAATTCAAGGTGGTTTGTGGTGGATAATTTAACTTTGTTCTGTAAAGATTATTTATTATATTTTAAACTACACTGGTTATGTAATTCAACAAACCAGTTATTTAGGATTATTAGATCAACATAAACAACAAAGAGTAAATTTAGATGTTAGTTCTTCCTCTTGAAAGACTAGTTGCAGATCAAATGAAGGGTGTGAGGCAAAAACATGGTAACCCACAAATGTTTATTTTTTGAGTTATTCAGCACCCGATGGAAAGGAATCATACCGCGTCGTTTAATGTTGTCCGACTTCAAATTGTGCTCCAGAGATGGCAGCAATATTTACTTACGGTAAGCCTATTGTAACATTTTTGGATTCATAAGGTGGTAACCAACAATTAAGATGGCGGGAAACGAGGAGCAGTATATCAGCTTGCCACTAAAAAGGAAAATAATTTGTAAATTAAACATTTCTTACAGCGAGTTCAGTGAAAAGATTTATTCTTGAGTGACTTAGGTAGCGAATATTATGGTATAAATAATAAAACATGGTAACCCACACAGCAGCATGAAAAATATAAATTCGTTATTTTAATTTGGTACAATTATTTTAAGCCTTTATGTATAGCTTTACGTGAAAAATCAGCTTTGAGCCAATGAAAATGACTTGTGCAGCAGTAAAAATCGAATTTCTTAAAAGTTTAACATTGTGGGTTACCATGTTCTTGCCTCACACCCTTCAAATATTGCTGGGACAACAATTTTCTTAATATCCTAATATCTTATACATGATTACGCAGCGTCATGGCAGTATTGTAATTTAACCGTCATTGACTACTGCAATACAAAAAGTTGATTTAGTCTACTCTATTTTAATTCTGTTCGCATTTTAGTTATGCTCGTTTATCAAGGAAAAATTACAGTCGGATTCTTAAAAGTGTTACGATTAGCTATAGAAGTTGCCGCCTTATAAGAATTATAATTAACGTTAAATAAATTCCTCGAGCTGAAATTGCTAATTCAAATAACAGTTAATATTGTTTCCTTTCTCAGAATTTTCTGCTAGGAAAGAAGCATCAGAAAATAAATTTATAAATACCTGCCATCTGAGAAGAAGTATCTGAACTAAATTACACAAATACGTGTTCTCGTTCTTGTAGTAAATTATTTTCGTTCATTTACTCATGAAGAACGGTAGTTCTTCGAATGACGCTGACAAATGAGTCTGTTATCGGCACTCTACGTATACAGCTAGTTTCGGATCCAGCGAACTATAAGCCCGATTTTGATGCTTGAACTTGCATTTGAAAGCTCTTTGCCATACTAAGACAAAAAAAATATTTAGGTCTGTAGGACCTCCCTGGGCCCCCCTAGGGCGGTGAGAAAAATAATTCGTAATTTCACATTTTCTGATGATGGCACTGACCCCAGACCATACAGGCGGCCGAAACTTGCGGAACCTTAATCTACGCTTCAATACCTTTCAAACGGTGTATAACACGTCAAAATCGGTGAAAGGGTTCAAAACTTACGACTTTTTTTTTTAGCCGAATCACAGAAGTTTCAGAAATCATAGAAAAGTTTGTCTGTCATTCTGTCTGTCTTTTTGCTTTAGCCCCAAATGGGTGGTACCGGGGAAGGGGTCAATTGCGGACCCCAATTTGGGTAAATCGAAACTTATTTTTTGATAGAAGGTACCGTTTTCCAGATATGGAGCCTTCCATGGTCCAAAATCGACCTTTTGTATGAAGACTATGCATTTTTTTTAACAGACAGCCTTACAAAATAAGTGATATCAGTATAAAAACCCTTTCGGGCAAAAGGGAAGAGTGACGCAAGAATTCTACTCACAAACGTAGTGATATGCATTTTGCGAGTGATTTTCTTTGTGTCACTATGGGGGAAGGAAGGATACTAAATCTCTTAATTTTTTAACAAAGGAAACAATTCCCCCATAGTGACACAAAGAAAATTACTCGCAAAATGGACGTCACTTCTTTTGTGAGTAGAATTCTTGCGTCACTATTCCCTTTATCCCGAAAGAGTTTTTATACTGATATTATGTTACAGCAGGTAAGAAAGAAATTACAAGTTTTCTTCTAGTGCTTTCACTTTAAGAAGGCGTTTACATCTTCTACATTTAAAACCTATGTTCTACAAATCCCTATTATTGTCAACTTTTGATCCCATTGGGTACAGTTCTCGGTTTCAATAACAAGTGCTGGGAAGCATTTTGCCTCTGCTCTGTCCATCTAGCGACAACTTTCAACTCGGAAGCTACTAGGTCTATGAAGGTAGTTTTGAAGTGTCGTTCGAAAAGTCTGGACGAAACGAGTTCAAAGCTGCGTAGATCATTTCTGTCCGGCCGGTCGGCAGACAACAACTTTCAACTGAAGAACTAGGGGGATTCCACCAGGATTTGCAGTTTGGTGGGTGTAGTCAAAATTGGAACGGTGTAAGTGTTTGGTAGATTAGCACGGTTAATATCGAGTTTTGATTGTAAAATTTTAAAAGTTGGGGGTGCATCCGAGGATTTTGTGGGTGACACCCTCCAGAGGGGGGTCTGGCAGATTCACTGTCAACAACTACTAAGTAAGTAGTTACAAACTGACGAACTACTATGGTTTCGAAGGTGTTTGAACTATGTTATCAATCAAAAGTTATCAACGAAACTTTTCCCACACATAGATCATCCAAATTGGACTGTCGTTACTGCAGTTGGACGGTAGCACACAGACAAAGTCTTGTTGGTCCTGCCTTGTTGCTCTTGTTGTCCTGTTGGTCCTGGTCCTGTCATGTTGGTCCTCAAGGTCCTGTTTAACATATTTTTAAACTTTTGATTCGTATTTTAACACATTTTAAGTTCAAAGATTATACTCTATTCATACAATTTAGAATAGTGGTTTTCAAACTTTTTGATTTCGAGGCTCACCAAATAGTAAAGCCTAGTAAGCCTCCAAAGAGTGCCCAGAAAGCAAACTTCAGTCACAGTCGACTGCTGGTAACGAACCTAGGACTTCCCGATTCTGAAGCCAACAATCACTACAAACTAAAGAAACCAATGCTCGGTCCGGCATTAAACAACCGACTTTTTTAACCGATCATACGTATGATCTATATCTATTTAGGGTGATTTTTTTTTATAGATAGGAAATTTTAAATTTCAGATTTTGCTTTGTCTCACTTTCCCATTTTATTTCTATTTATGTTTTGTTAATTTACGGAAATTATCACCAAAATTGGTCTACATTGAATGGTCGCTCACGCATCCTCAGTTATAAGGTAAAATCAAACATATTTTAACAACAATAACCTTCAACTTTCATAAAATATTCTCTTTTAATTTTGATATTGGAATGATTATATTTTCCATTAACTGACGGATATAAGCTTGAAATTAAAGTAAATGCAAACAGTAGTCTACATTATTTTACACACCACAACAGTCTGAGAAAACTTGATTAATCAGAGTTAATTGTAGCGATCTGAAACATTATCTGCCAATACAACACATTGCTCCCTCTAGCTTTGCTTCTACGAAGTTCCTTATTTGTCTCTTTTTGAAATATCTTTCGCACTGTTCGATGTGACAATCTAATTCACTGAATTATTGCTTGTTCCCTTCTCGTCTATTATAATTCACTTTCTTCATGTTCATCGTGTTAAATTTAGGGATTTGAAATTTGCACCCATCAGGTGGGCGAAATTAGGACTACCTTGATTCTGTCAAATGGGATTCTCTCCACACCAGGACATGAAACATTTTTCCGCCAACGTGTTAGTGAATATTATAGTGTAATTATTACTAACCAAGCAGGCTTATCGTCAGCACTATATCGAACTTTGTTTGCTGAAGCCCTTATGTAACGTGGGAACCACTGCAAAACTCCCACAAGAAGAAAAACTACCAACGACCACGAGGCACACACCACACACTTCAAAACTTCAGAGTTTCCTGTTCGCGCCTTACTTTTGACGAGATGATCCACTCTAATAATTCCAAACTCATACTGACTGAGAAACATGTGTAAGCGACATTACCCTACTAGGCGGAATTTGGTTAGTTTTGTCTCTAGCAATTATTATGCAATTAGTAACAAAAAAATGTAATACAATATAGGGCGTATACCAGGTGTATGCATAAATAGTTTCTGGTTTAACTAAGAGATGGCGCCAGCGAAAAGTACGCAGCGTATTCATTTGACACATACGTCATTTTGTTCTTCTGATATTAAACTACAAACACACACAAGTTGAGTCCGCCAAACACTAGCGTCTTTGTTTTATCGTTCAGTGATCATGTCGAAGTTTGTGCCTGAAAAAGAACATTTGCGGCACACAATGCTTTTCTTATTTAATCAAAAGAAAAGAGCTGTTGAAAGTCATAGTGTGCTGGTAGAAACATATGGTGAACACGCTCCATCGATTAGAACATGTGAGACATGGTTTCGATAATTTAAAAGTGGTGATTTCAATGTGAAAGACAGTGCGCGCTCTGATAGACCACAAAAGTGCGAAAACGAGTAATTGCAGGTGTTATTGGAGGATGACGCAACTAAAACTCAACAGCAATTGGCAAAAGCATTAAATGTGTCACAAGAAACAATCAGCAGACGTTTACGAGCAATGGGGAAGATCAATAAACTGGGTAAATGGGTCCCACACGATTCGAATAAACGTCAAATGGAAAATCGCAAAGTCACTTGTGAAATGCTGCTTCAACGCCACGAAAGAAAATCCTTTTTGTATCGAATTGTGACTGGTGACGAAAACTGGATTTATTTCGAAAACCCGAAGCGGAAAACATCGTGGCTTTCACCTGGCGAAGCCGGTCCTTCAACACCAAGGCCAAATCGCTTCGGCAAGAAGACCATGCTTTGTGTCTGGTAGGACCAGAGTGGTATTGTGTATTATGAACTCTTGAAGCCCGGCGAAACCATTAATGCACAATGCTATCGCCAACAAATGATTAATTTAAATCACGCATTGATCGAAAGACGGCCGGAATGGGCCCGAAGACATGGCAAAGCGATTGTGTTACACGACAATGCGCCGTCTTACACAGCAAAACCAGTGAAAGACACCTTGAAATCGCTTGGATGGGACATCCTTCCGCACCCGCCGTACTCCCCAGACCTGGCGCCATATGACTATCACCTCTTCGCATCAATGGGGCACGCGCTCGCAGAGAAGCACTTCAGCAATTTCGAAGACGTTGGAAATGGCTCGACGAATGGTTTGCCGCAAAAGACAAGCAGTTTTTCTGGCATGGTATGCATCAATTACCTGAAAGATGGGCGAAATATGTAGAAGCAGATGGCCAATATTTTGAATAAAACAAAATTAATTTCCCTTGAAAATTACGTGTTTTCTTTACCACAAAAAACCAGCAAAAACTTATGCATACACCTGGTATGTCTGTATAATATATTTCAAGAACCAAATTAGTTCTTGTGTTTAAAATTATTTTGTTTTAAAATCGATTTTGCATTTATATCGGGGCAGTGAAAATAGCTTCGCGGGCCCAACGCGATCCGCGGGCCGAAGGTTGGAGACCCTTGCTCAATGGATCGACCAGAACCACAACTGTGGCAACATATTATAAAATCACACAGAAGATCACTCAGTAAAGTACAAGTGTGGAAGGCGTGTTACGCCTGTAATGCACAAATTTTAATCATGTTCGACTTAGAAAAATTAATGTTTATGTTGTAAGGGGACGGGCCATTTGCCACACATTTGTAGATCGAAGAAGAAAAGGAAGCAGCAAACAGAAGTAACATCAGTGGAAAGGGAACCGAGTAGCGCTACAGTTTACGAATGTGTACTGTTGACATTTTATTAAGTGCCATTGTAACTGAAGATGATTCAAATACCGGTATTACTTGAGACCATCTTCAACAATGACTGGAATGCAACAGTACAATATTTTCCCTGCCAACCGCAGTAGAGGGGTTGTGTATAACGTCAATGCATCGTCTCCAAGGTTCTAGGTTCGAATCCCTGCTGGTGTAATGGATGTTAGTGGATTTTACAAATCTAAGAACTAGTGAAATCGAGACGTGCCGAAGTTATAAGTTACTAAAATTGCGCGAAATGCATAAAGTTTACAATTTTTTTTAAATAATATGTTCTGTGAGTTTGCTTGCAAATGAATAAACATTTACAAACTATCTCTAAGGAAATTAAATACATTGACACACATGAAACTGTCGTGCACTCAGGAAAAATATGTGTTAACGACATGGGTTTGTTTGTTATGGAAAAATACAAACGAAGTAAAAGTGAAGAATCGAATTCGAGTATCTGTATAATTCGCCCGGCTTCATGTTATATTGTCGTATGTCTGGAATTTTTATAGGAGAAATTAAAAATTTATAATAGAAATGAAAAATGCTTTCATTTACAGATGGTAGGTATCCTAGGGATCTCGATGTGTAATATGTTGAGTGAGACCCATACCGCCCAAATTAGTAAAACAATAATAATAATTATTATTTTATTTTGAACAGTTTAGTGGACAAATATTCGTTTGGTATACTAACAAAGTATTTTTACAGCTTTAATTTGTTACTCAAAAGGAATATGTGCTATAAATATATGCCTTTTTAACACATGAGCAAAAGCAATTTACAACTGAAAGTAATAGTACTACGAAGCTTCAAAGGTGGGAGCAATGTTCTCTTTGCAGAACTGGTCTTGTTTGGTTGCAGCGGAAGATAATTTCTGATAATGGAAATGTAATGGAAAGATCACCATTGTTAAAAAGAGTTCTGCGATGGTTGTGATATATCAGTGACAGTCGCCCTATCGATAGAATTATGACTACGCCTTGAACAGGTGCAGAACTTTTTGAATCGAGATTGATAGTAGCGGAAAGGTTGCGTTTGCCTCTTCAGAGGGAATTAATGCTGTGTTAAGATTCATTTTTCTGTGGATCGACTGCTCTAGAGGTGCCATCTGTAAACAGTGATGACAGATTGAGGGATATTTTGCCCCAAAATTCTTTAGGTGTGAGAAAAGGAGATTTCATGAAAATCTGACAACATGTAGGGAATTTTTGCTCCTCCCAAAACTTTTTTTCTCGTCTTGGTTATTGTTTGTTCAACTCTGACGTATTGTATGTGACAAGAACGGAACTGGGACATTGTTCCCGCCCGCGGACTCCTTCGAATGAAACAGGAGAAGTGTTTGTTGCTTAGTTGTTTGTCGCTTGACAACCATTTTACACCAGATATACAGGGCTCTGGATGTTTATGCTGTTTTATGATTCACGACAAATTGTTTTGGGGACAGTTGCAGGGAAGAAAAGAGAAAGAACCATACCTTCATGCATTTACTAGGTGATATACCACCTGCAAAAACAGTACAAACAAACGTCAGGGTAGGGAAAATACTGGAAAGTAGAAACGTTAAAAATAACTAGCCTTGTTTGTTTCCGTCCCTCGCTCGCTACATTTCTCTGTCATTTTAAGATGTGCCGGCAACTTTGAGAACAGAATTTGGTACCCACATTTTATCATCCTGATAACTCGAATATTTTGTCTTATCATCCAGTTCGATCAAAGTTCTTTTATATATAATAAATCACAGCCATATTCAATCCACTAGTGGATGAGGCCTCTCCCCGAAGGGATGAGTTGGTCTACTGCTCCCAAGCTGACCAGACGGGGTTGGGAAAGGAGAGCCGAAGCTTTCACTATGATCGCCACTGTCTTTTATTCACAGCAGCTCTGCAATTGTCCTCACGATGCTGGGTCAACACCGAAATTTTTTAGCCCTTACTGGGAATCGAACCCAGGACCGCTCGCACTGAAGTCGAGCGCGCTACCGACTAGGCTATGAAATTACGTTAGGCTAGAATAAGAAACTTCTGTAAGAAAGAGAATATTTTTACATCTTCGGTTTAGAGGGTATTTTTACATAGCGAACAACCATTGACCAAGCTGCTTTGGTTTCGTGATTTCAATTTGAATATATTTCCTTTTTAAGCCATCTTTGACTTTTTATGGGTTATGGAAAGGAATGGAGGGAAACAGGGCTCGAAATGGACATTTTTCACGAAAGGGAACAGCAGCATTAACCTGTTGATTTGCTTTCTTGTCTATAACAGTGATTAGAGCAAAGAGGAAGGTTCCAGATAGTGACGAGCCGGAACGTTGTTCCGGTCCGCTTCGGTTCATTTTGAGCCCTGGTGGGAAAGCAATATGCCTAAACCTAGTTTGAAGATACCATCCAGATAACTCTTGCAGATAACTATTCCAACACACAGAGGTGGAGGATGATTGTTGTTGAAATAAATATTTTTTTCTCTTCTGGTAGTGCTTATGTGGAGATATTTTGAAACATATGAGTATTTATTTCATGCAGCAGTGTTCTAAGATGATCCCACTTCGAATCAAAAGAAAAGGCAAGGAGTTATGGGTTAGAGTAAACAGCAGCTTGGAATGGCACAATATATAAACTGGAAGTTGCTCCTAGTAATAAGATTTACACTGCGGTTGTGTAAAATTTTAACATTTAGTTTTTAGCAATGGATTCTATTTGGATTTCTTTTCCCCAGAGTTCGTGAATATGGACTATTGGTTACATTTTATAGTGTGTGTGTGTGTATTAATAATGCAAATATTAATATTCTTGAAGTAGTGACTTTCGTGCGTGTGAAACGAACACAAAGATACGCGGACTACTGTTGTCAGAAATACATACTTCAGTTGTTATAGTACGGTACTTCCTTTTATTTTCGGTTACCGTAGTAAGCAAACATGTTTTCTTGCCATAAAAAATTGTTCAAATTCGAGGCGTAGGGAAATTTTGGGTGAGAAAGGGAAATTTCCAGCATTTGGGAGGGAAATCTTATTAAAAGTTTCTACCATGACTGGCTGCAAAGCGCTTTCAGCTGCAAGTTCTACGATAATCGGTAGTAGCCCCATTTGGAACCGTCCTTGAATGGGGCACATCTTTCGCTTATCGGGGGTTAATTGTGTAGGTTCGACACGCTCGCTCATGCGCAGTTGTCCAGTGAAGAGAGTTACAAGATAAGACGTCTGTCATTACCTTCAGATTGCAGCGTTGTAGATATCGAACATTTGTCCAGAAGTTATTGCCGATCACTCCAATTCAAGTTACGATTATTGGGATGAATTTAGTTAGTAGCAGCATCGCAGTCAGCCTCAACGAACATTTAATTTCGTGCAAATTGTGGTCAAAGTAATTGTCTGTCGTTGCCAGGACATACGAGAAGTGTTCAGATTAGTAAAAAGCGGGACTGAACACAAGTATCCCTCAGTACAATATCCTAGTGAAGTATAGTAGGCGAAATATTTCGTCATTAAAAGCAAAGGTTGTTTGAACCCTTTGCAGCATTTAGTTACAAGCAAGAAGGTACACTGGTTAGAAAAAAATCATACAAACGTTAGCAGATAGGCTGTATCAGACTACCGTTATTTAGAAAAGTCAAGATCTATCTTAAAAACTGTCCTGACGTTCATTAAAGCAGTGCAAGTGTGTCACGTAACGAAGTGAGATGAAGAAGACATTGCAAAGTTAGAAATCTTTTGTAAATATTAGTTAGGAGTCCCAGGACTATAAAAGATATTGGCTGTACAAAGTAATCCGTCCCAGATCACATAAGCTTCAGTGATGACATAGTACGTAGTCAAGAAAGAATCTTAATGAATGCTAATACTTGTCAGAAAGATTCCCACTGAGACGAAATTTGTGTATATATCTCGTTAGTGTGAGAACAGTGAATGAGGTTATTGGATAGTGGTCTACGTACCTAGTTCATTCGAAACCATCGTTAAGTCGACACAGTGTATTCTTATTAAATTAAGCCATATCGTATTCTTTTTAATTTCTTAGAACGAGTTTCAAGTACTTATTTTATTGTTTTTTTGGTTATGTAAGACGGTATTTTTTTGTTTTTAAAACCTTTTAGAAGTCTTCACTATCAACAACGTTGTAACAAAGGGAAGACCACATCATCTAAAAATTTAATTTATTGCTTATAGGCAATGCCGTGTTATTTCGAAATTATACCACCAGTAGCTTACACCGAAAACGACACAACGCTAATCGTACTCCGACTTACTTCTTACTATAAAAATAATATAGGAAATTCTAATCCGACCTACAAATAAAAAGTAGAAATCTTTTTTTTAATCATCTTATTTAGGTCTAAATTGGTGTTGAATTATACAATATATCCAGTGAGGTATTTATAGATTTTTAAGTGTGTGTATGTGTAGAGGGAGGGAATCCGTTTTATGTAGCGTAAAATCCAATCAAGTCATTTTATATAGTTTTAAATTTGACAGTTAACTATAAGTTTCAAGTTTCCCTCTGTAAATTCCATGAACTAATGAAAAATATTAAAATGTTAATTTTTTTGCTTTAACTAATTATTGTTTTCTTACACTCAAAAAGGTTTTAAACGTACATATTTCCTTCATAGATATACCTAAGGAGAATTCATATGCAATTTTTTAAAAAATGACTGAAAATGACTAATGTGTATCACACCCACCCATACAAACAAACATTTGTTAGATCATTGTCTGAGCTTGTACTGAAAAACGCATTGGAACGAATGGTGGGAAGGCAAAAGAGGAAAGAAAGAGAATGTAGATTATGGACAGCATCAAAATAGAATATATATTTAATATGCAACGTTGAGAGCTGGTCCCTATTTTTTTTCCTCTAGAACCGCTATTGCATATAGGAGAGAACCCGTGTGAATACAAACAGTGAAATTCAAATCAGGGTCAAAAATCATTCATACAGGGTAGAAACCTTGCAAATACAAACCATGATATTGAATTTTTGAAGTTATGTCATACAGGGGAAAAGCCTTGTATCAAGAAAGCGTTACAATATTAACTAGTTATTGTGTCAATATATTATGCGTTATAATGATATGGTTAGGTAATATATCACAAATGCGCATTAAGAACAATGATAAGAAAGCTTAGATTGTTGTAATGTCTAAATATCCATCAATCATTTATACTCTTTATATATGGTGATATCTTAAAGTTTGTGACGGTCAAGAAAAGTAACTCACATAGCAGAGTACGTCCTTGGGACGTCCCATTTACATCCCATTACCGTCATAATGGTCCTGCTCCCATAGCGATGTCCTAAGGACGTCCGTGGATAACTCTGTGGGCAATACAAACAGTTCATCCCGTATGGAGGTCCCCTGGATGTCCCCTGAAAGCCGTGCGGGATTACTTACCTGGAATTTCTATAAATATATCGACCTTACTATTATTATTATTTAATTAATTATAACTATACGAAGGATATGTCTTCGTATAGTTATACGAAGAATTAATTATAACTATGCGTCCCATGGATGTAAACGGGACTTAAACAGGACGTCCTACGGACGTCCCGATATCCTGCCAGGAGATCCGTTAGATATCCCTGGGACGTAATTTTGCTGTGTGGGAAGATTCAGAAATAATTCAATATTCATATTTGAACTCTTGATAATTCCAAACATAACGAAAGGCCGTCAATATTTCAACATTTTATACTGTGAGTTAATTAACGAACACAATACCATTTTATGATTTCTTGTGTATTTGATGTATGACAGTTCGCATTTCAGATATTCATTAATTATGTTGTTTTTGTAATGAAGTACACCATTTTCTGTTCGAGTGACTTTTACTTGATTTTAATCAAATGTGACCAAAGATATAGTTTGAGTAGTAAATGTAAGCTTTATTCGTCGATTTCTACAAAAGGTGATGACGAAATCAAGAGAAATACTTCTTGAAGTTTCATGGTGTATTTGTCGTCCTTGTCTAAGCATTGTATTTTTGATATCACAGTAGAGATACGACAGTGGAGCACCGTGACGTTAGTTCTGTGAACTACGAAGAGACTCCTACAAAGCTGACCAATTATTGTATTTTATTTCATGTACACAAAAATGGAACACTAATCGTTAAAAATATCATTCTATCTTGTGCACATGAGAATAGTAAGCTGGGAACAGTAAATTACAGGGATATCGTCATATATGTCTATCTATATTACTTCAATGTTAACACAACGGTTTAACTTACAAAATTTTTGTCGATGCACTTTGTGATAACCACATCCATCGACGCCATTTCACTGTATACAGTAGAACCTCTGTTGTTCGAAATAAAGGGGGCAGAAGTCATTTTGGATAACCAAAATTTCGCTTAAAAGAATGTGTATTATTTTTGAAAGTTTAAAGTAAAAACAAATTGAAGGCAATGATAAAAAATACACTTTTAGATTATATAACAGACTTTCAAAGAAGCTTTAAATGTTTCTACAGTTGGATAACCTCTTATACAACTAAGTTTACAGTTTTTTTGAAAACATTTTTTTTTGCCGTTTCGGTTAAAAGTAATTCGGTTAACAGAGGTTTTACTGTATTACGTTTAATTAGAACACAGTACATAGCTAAAACACATATGAACTTGAGTAACATTTTTCCATTTATAACGATAAATCTATTGAATTCAATTCAATTTTATTTATGGCCTTTAGGCATATAAATCTCAGGTTGACGATAAATCTATCATTTAGATATTATCACACATTTGAATTTTATTTATTACAATGTCAATTATCCGTAACTAGGACTCCCAACAAAAACATGTGAATAAAATCAAAAGTACCGGTATTATAATGTAATCGGATTTACTATTCCTTCCTAACAATCCCCAACTTATTCTTGATACAATGTGAACCACTCAAAATTGATGCGAAATTGTTCTTCTAATTTTGAAGAATAAATAAAACCCGTAAAGCATTAGAATCCTATTTCAAAAGATCATATTTTCTATTCAAAACGAGACCATTGCGTTATAAACCATTCTATTCGACTGAATTTAATTTTCTTTTAATAAAAACAGCTTCTAACCAAATAAACAGTGAACAATTGTTTTTTTTTTTTTAAAAAAAAAGAAGCGAATACTATATCGTTAATCATTAATTTTCGTATTCATAAACAGTCTTGTAGCTCTTATAAATAATTCCATCTATAAAAATGGTTTTTAATTACTACATTCATGTATTGTAGCAAATTGCTTATTGAACTGTGGTAAATAATTAAAAATAATTATTTTCTCATGAGAGACTACCAACAGATTTGATAGATGAATATTACGTTTTTTTAAAATGTTAACTGAAAAATTTATACATGTATACCTAGTACCATGACAGCATTATAATTTAGCCGTCATTAAATACTGTAGTTACAAAAAATATTACGTCTTACTTCAGTTATTTGCTCTCATGATTACACGCCCAAAGATGTTTCTTATCAAGAAAATATGTTATGAAAGTTTCTAAAAGTATTGCATTTAAATATTAAACTTTGTGATTTTTAAAGGTAAGCACTAATAGCGTAAGAAATCTTTTCAGTGTAGAAAATTAACGTTGCAAACGCTTACACAGTTCTCTTTCTAAGGTATCACGCAAGTGACCGAAAGATAGAAAGATTGTTTTGCATGTACTTGCCATCTGAGGAGCAGAATCGCAATTAAATAACCCAAATATTTACTCTCGTCCTGACACTACTAAATTAATTATTTTCATTCCGCAGCCACAGCATGTTCACAAACTATCCTTACAACTATAACCATCCCCAAGAACAAGACAATATAGCGAGGTATCCTATAGCAGTGGTTGCTAACCCCTGGGCCACGAACCGGTACCAGTCCGCGAAACTATTGTACTGGTCCTCAGTAACATAATATACTTATTTTGTAGATTTGAACAGTTGAAAATATAGATTGAAGTTTATATTTATTTCTTAAAATATCTAAAATCTGAAGATGTGGTGCCATCTTTTGAACGCCAAATAAACCTTTAACTTACCGGTATCTTCCGGACTTTTAAAGTTTCCCTCTGCAGTTTGCAGGTCCGTGAGTATTAAAAAAGTTGAAGAACGCTGTCCTGCAATTATATTACATAAGAAATAGCGGAATAGTGAAATTTCACCTTAGAAACAACGTTTTGAGCACTTTCATAAATTTTTAGACTAAAAAATAAATTCATGTGGGGTTTCCAATATATGCATTAAACACAGGTACATACATTGTAGCTAATGTGCACTGTAGCTATATACAATGTGACTAAATTCGAGAAGTCTCGGATCAAAAGATCTGGAAATTTAGCCCGTGACTAGAAATCCTTGACTAGTCAAACTAGTCAAGTTCGTGACTAATTAAATTTAGAGACTTGCCTCTCAGTAAAAAAATAATTTCTTACATAGACAAACAATACCTCGTTGCAGGCACGTACTTGGTCCAGATGAAAGTACCGGGTAATGGACCAGTGGCGATGGCGGCAGACAGAAAAGGAAGGGGGCCCGGGCCGGGCAGGAGGACATACGGTATTTTTACGATGAGGTATCGTCGGCGTCGCGAATGTGAATATGCGCGTCTGACACGAAAAAAATCGACGGTACAGGAAATCATAGTGTTTAAATAACTTCCATACAACTTGGTGGTGGCAGTTTTTATTTTATTGTACAGCCACCTGGTGGCACGGATGGGAATCAAATGAATAAATCTATCTGATCTTTCCATTACATTTTCCCATTCCTTGATTCTCTTGTAAGAAGTCCTGAAGAAGTAAGAAAACACCTTTATGGTTCCGACTTTCGAAATATGTAATGGCTGCCACAGTGCAAGACCTCACGTCACAAACGAACAAATTGAGAATATTACTACTACAGGGCCTGTCCCAAAAGTAATGAGAATTATTTCTTCTCGACCGCTAGGCGCACTGGAAGACGAATTGCTCGTCTTGGGAGTGTGGTGACGGATATTAGATATACAACCAGACCGCCGCCAGTCGCCTCTGAACCCTTGCAGAGTGCGGAAGGCCCGTTAAGTAAGGTGCTGTCTCAGTGTGTAAAAAATGCAGCGTAGTCGTGAGCAAAGTTATGCGATAAAGTTTTGTGTGAAGCTCGGGGAAAATGCGTCGAAAACACATGAAATGCTACAACAAGCAAACCAAAGGAAGAGCTATCATCTGCTCAAGTTCCGGAAACGAAGAGACAAAGTTCTGAGTGCGTTGAGTCACATTGCCTTGGCGGTAAGATAATTGTTTACTACAAAAACATTCCAATGCTTCCTCAACCACCATACAGTCCAGACCTGGCCCCGTGCGACTTATTTTTGTTTCCACGCATGAAGTCTGACCTGAAAGGAAGTAATTTTGGCACCATTGCAAACGTGCAAGCGGCTGTGACGAGGACATTGAACAGTGTCTCCGTTGAAGATTTCCAGAGCTGTTACGGAGAGTGGCAAAAACGTTGGACTTGGTGTATAGACTCGAAAGGGGACTACTTTGAAATCTTCCAAGTGCATTTCAACTTAACTGCAACACAAAAATCCAGAATTATTCTCATTACTTTTGGGACAGACCCTGTACATCGTTCATGGATACGGTTGTGAGATTCCTGCTATTAAAATTAAACCACTCCTTTATATTCCCCATGCCTATTAGTTGTTCCATTCCAACTATCACCGGTGCAGTTACCAGGAGGAATTTCGTTGAAAGAGAAAATAACAATTCTTGACTTAATAATAACACTTTCATAATTACTTGTTTGAACACAAATTATAAATTTCTTATTTCAAAATATCACTTCCAAGTTTCTGTATTTACTTTTTGGACTTATTTACTTCAAATATAAACAATTCAAAGAATGCATACTTTTTCGAAAAACACAGTAGGCCTACTTACTGAATAAATTACTTCTTACGGCGTAATTATTTGCAACTACTTTTTATGAGGGTACAAGCAGTAGCCATCGAATTAAACAATTCAATTAATAGTGTGCGCGGACAGGTTTAAACACGTGCGTTATATTTCTGCAAGCCATAGCTTCATCGCCTCTGAAATAGACTATGTTTCAATTATTTTATAACGGTGAATTTATAATTGCCAGTGTGCGCGCTGTCATATAGAAGTATGTATTTATTTTTCGCAATTAAAAGTTCATCCAGAAAAAAAAAAAATGTTAGTGCGCGGTAGGTCTAAGCTGTGTCAACAATTATATAACTTTCTTGAC
The DNA here is from genome assembly GCA_022664845.1 of Lepisma saccharinum. Classification (NCBI taxonomy): domain Eukaryota; kingdom Metazoa; phylum Arthropoda; class Insecta; order Zygentoma; family Lepismatidae; genus Lepisma; species Lepisma saccharinum. The sequence goes on from JAGDQP010021346.1 coordinate 16,876, forward strand.
TGTCTTCAACAATAACCACTTCAATCAATTACATTCGTCACACCGCCTTTTGTTGTGTTAATTAATTTAACTTAAAAGTTAATCTTTGAACTTACTTTGTTGTTAACATGTTAAATTGAAAATCCAAGGAAATGCAAGGTAAAATTAGTGTAATCCAAAAAAAAAAAAATGTTTTTTTTGAAAAAAAAAAATGAGGCTGGTCACCAATTAATTTGTCCCCTACCGCACAAAAGTTACCTGCTAACAATTTTAATGTTGCGGTGCAAAACGACTGCCGTCTAGTTTGCGCAACCAGAATTTTTTCTCCATAAATTCTTTATAATTATGAATTCTTTTTTAAAATTGTCAAAATGTACAAGCCTACCTTAAATCATTCCTAATGAAAAAACTTGTAACAGATTTACAAGAATAATACTACGGTTTCCTTAGCATCCCAAATAAAAATCTTATTATGAATAGCGGTAGTTCTTCAAGTGACGCTCACGGACGAGTCTAATAGCGGCACTCAGATATACAGTATAAGCTAATTTCGGATCTAGCGAACTGAAGTCCAATTTTAATACTTGAACTTGCATTTGAAAGCTCTTTGTCATACTAAGACAGACAGACACACACACACACACACACACACACACAAAATGGGTTGGTAGGACCTCCACTCCTTAGGGTGGTTCAAAAAATAATAAAAAAATCACATTTCTGATGATAGCACTGACCTCAGACCATATGGGTGGCCGAAACTTCCGGAATCGTAATTTACACTTCAATACCTTTCAAACGGTGTATCACACGTCAAAATCGATGAAGGGGTTCAAACGTTAAGACAGAATTTTCACAAATGATCGAAAAGTATGTCTGTCATTCTTTCTGTCTTTTTGCTTTAGCCCCAAATGGTTGGTACCAGGGGGGGGGGGGTCAATTGCAGGTTCCGTGGGGATAAAAAATGTTTATTTTTAATATTAGTTACCGTTTTCGAGGTAAATAGCCTACTTAGCACGGTACAAAATCGACCCTTTGTATGAAGACTATACATGGACTATATCTTTAAAAGACAGCCTTACCAAAAAAAATATCAGTACAAAACCCCTTCGGGGTATAGGGAAGAGTGACGCAAGAATTCTACTAACAAAAGAAGTGATATCCATTTTGCGAGTGACTATGGCGGAAGGGAGGCTATTAAATATCTTAATTTTATTACAAAGGAAACAGTTCCGCCATACTGAAAGTCACTCGCAAAATGGATATAACTTGTGTGTGGAATTCTTGCGTCACTCTTCCCTTTACGCCAAAGGTTTTTTTTTTCTAGTGATATATCATTACGCAGTATCATGACAACATTATAATTTAGCCGTCATTAAATACTGCAGCTACAAAAAGTATTATATTGTTATACACATTTTTCTCAGTATAAATTAAAAAGTCGTTTATGAGGAGAAAGATATTCAAGAAATTTAAAAGTGCTACATTTAAACATACATCTGTAAAAGTTGTTGGCTTATATATATCATTACAAATTTACATAAAACTTCTTCTGTGCAGGCAATTTATTCGAATAAACAGTAGGATTGTTCTCTCTCTCAAGTATTACAGAAATAACAGGAAGACACTAATATAATTTTCTAGTAGCTTGCCATCTGAGGAAGAGAATTTCAACTAACTAACACATATATCTACTTTCTTTGTAATACTTAAGTCATGATCCCCGTGCTTGTAGAATGCTCTGGATGTAATCATCTCAGATAATGTTATAACATTCCCAATGACATGGCGTCAATCTTTGGGAATGAGCCGGATGTGATCGACAGAGTTTTAATTTATTTAAGAGGGACATGTCTCTTAAGGTCTATTTGAAATAATCTTGTCCATTAACTATTATTTTCTATTGTAATATTATAATCCATTGTTATAGTATTGTCGTTTCTTTATTTTTAATATATTATATGGAAGCCCCATATATCTTTATCTTTTGCTGTTGATTCTTTACACCAGTTTTAACTTGTTTCTGAAGACTTTTTTTTTTTTTACATCTTTAGATTTTAGTTGATTTTAATTTCTTAACAGCGAAATTTAGTCGTGTCGCAGATAAGGGATTTCCTGTATCAGGACAGGAGTAAGCCAGAGTGCTGTTATTGTGCATACAATTAATTTTTTCATCTCTTATCTAAAATAATCGGTTTCATTGTACATGTCTTCTGAACAAATATTTTCCCAAAATATCTGAAAGAATAGGTCAACAAATTTCGCATAGATTTTGTGGTCGTGCTGGACAAGGTTTGAAAGGATTCTAATTAGTGATAGATCGTGTTGTCAGCGAGTTAGTAAATTGTTATTAACGTCTTGAACGAGCTGTAGAGCTCCTAAGTATGGGATCTACAGCTTTTGGTAAAGTGGTCTTCGAATCATACCGTTCAATAGCACCGGTTCGAATTGAACCTGTAACCACGCGCACAGAATGTGAGCGCGCTGACCTCTCGGTTACACCGAGGTCAGATCGAGACATGTTCCAGACACTGGGTTTCTAACTTAGAATCCAAAATCGACTTCCGACGAAGGTAAATAAAATAAATATTAAATAATGAACCAGGAAATATTCTTTTAAGTAAAATTAACTTCCTAGGAACTGATTTATATCAACGCTGCGGATATTAGGAGTCACCAGAGACGGGGGTGTTTGTGAGGTAGGAGAGCATGTGCAGGGCCTGGAAAGACGGGGAAGAATTGACTGATGTATTGCGAGTGAAGAACAAGTGAATACGTTACTGACAGACTCGTCAGTTGAATTCCTGTGTTGATAGAATTGAATTGAATTGAAATTGTCTTTATTGAAGTGAGCGAGGTTCAGAGTATGGCTGCTCTGCCACCTAACCCTTGTCAAAATAAGAGTATGGTTACAATATTACAGTAAGAAAAAAAAAAGAATAGTGCACATTAGCCACTAGTAAGGGCAATACAACAATAATAGAATTACATGAAATATACAGTGTTGGTAATATAAGTGAATTACAATACAAAAAATAAGAATGATAAAAGAATAATGCACAATAACGATAATAATAATAGTAATAATAATACACAATCCTATATACTAAGTGCACTCACTCACACACACAGACAAAAAGATACAGACACCCATAAACAAAAATTGGTGTCAACAGTTACATATCTACGAGGAAAAGAAAAAGACGTTACAAATATATAATGATTCTAATTACACAACACCAATGAATGAAATTGTCAGGTTGGGTCATAAGAGTTTGAGCTTAGTAATTGCTTCCGATGGAGGAAATGTTTGACCATATTTCTGAACTCACTATAAGTGGTAGAATTTATAATATTGATTGACAGAGATTTCCATGTTCTTGCTGCTGAAACAGAGAATGAACCAGCTGTTTGGCAGAGTCTGAAACGGGGGACATTAAGGGCGTTACTATTACGTGTTGTGTAGTGATGAACAGTTCTACGAGGGTTAAGTTTATTTGCTAGGTAGAGGGGAGATTTATTTTTTTAAAAGTTTAAATAGTAAACAACAATACGCAAGTTACGTCTTCTTGACATCAATTTTGGTAGTACATGTTCCGATCTATGAAATCCAAGGCTAAATCTTACGCAGGCATTTTGAATTTTTTGTATAGATATTGCTTTACTCAAGGTTAAGCCCGGGCCGTAGACTACATCACAGTAATCGAAAAGAGACAGAATAAGGTTACGGACCAGATAGAATTTGGTCTCTTTCGTGAAGTATTCGCGTAGTTTATAAATATACCGCAGGGTTGACAGAGCTTTTGTACACTGGGTGGCCACATGAGAGCTGCAGGTAAGATTTTCGTCCATCTGGACTCCTAGATTTCTGACTACCTTGGAATGGGGAATATTTACGTTCATTATGTTCACTTTAATTTCATCAGGAAATATATTCTTCAGGTTATTTTTTGTTCCTGTGATCGTGAAAGTACATTTTTGTGGGTTAACTAGTAATCCATTACCGACGCACCAATCACTGATAGCTTTCAGATCTTCATTTAGAAGTGTCACTTTTGTATTTAATAGACTGGGTGGGGACGAGATAAATAATTGTGTATCATCAGCATAAGAATGGACTTGAGCATGATTCAATGTAAGAGGTAGGTCAGAAGAGTATACTGAAAAAGTAAAGGACCTAATATAGAGCCTTGTGGCACACCATTATTAATTTTAGCTGGTTCAGATAATACCAATGCGGAATTTTGTAACATAACTCTTTGTTCTCTGTTATAGAGATACGACCGGAACCACGAGAGAGTAGACTTCGCAACATTGTAATAATTAAGTTTGGCTAAAAGTAAATCGTGTTGCACTAAATCAAATGCTTTTGTGAGATCAAGCAGAACTAGTACAGTAACATTAGAGGAATTAATTGCTTGTAACATTTCGTCTGTAACTTGTAATAATGCAGTAGTAGTGCTATGGTGCCTGCGAAAACCGGACTGACTAACAGGTAGTATATTGTGTTTAGTTACATATTTGTACAGTTGCTGATATACAATTTTTTCAATCACTTTCGACAAGATAGGTAATATACTAATAGGCCTTAGGTCATTTAGAAATTCCACTTTTGCTTTTTTCGGAAGTGGCATAATTTTTGCTTCCTTCCAATGCTGGGAAAACAACCATTATTAAAAGAAAAAAATATATAATGTGAGTTAATGGTGATAGAATAAATGGTTCAACATTTTTCTTGTAATACCGTCAAGTGCTGCAGCATTCGACTTAATGCTTTTTGCTGCTCTCTCCACTTCGAACTCTTTCACTCGACGTAATGTAAATGGCTCTGACAGATGGTTAAATTTCAGCGTATTGAAATAACTCACGTTTCTAGATATAGCTGACTTGTCAGTAATATTTGAATTGGTTACATCAACAAAAAAGTTATTTATTAAATTTGGGTCATTTACGTTGCTAGGAAGACAATGCGAAGGGTTTGCCTTGCCCATTCCTAATTTACTAGAAGGTGGGCGCTAAAACGTATCATCAATTTTTCGCATCCATAAAACAAGTTAATTGCTTAAATTTTCATAAGCGTTGTGAATATTTTCAAAGCAAAGGTTTTACTGGATACTAATTATAAACCAAGGACTATATCAGCTAGTTCTTTGTCAGAACTAGTGTTGTACGCAGTTGCGGTCATTCTGGAAATTGGCACCCAAGCAACGTGGTGCGTAATCTCTCCTCCCTAATGATAATAGTTGGCGCAAGTCTCTAAGAAGAGTTTGCGCAGTACATTCAGTTAATACATGGAAGAAGAGTTTGCGCAAAGTTATGTATAAATCTGGTCTCCATTGCGGTATCGTGTTTGGTCCTGGCCCAGTACTTGACGAATGATAACACTGTCTAAAGAGCATAAAATTCTTTTCCTCTATACACTTACCATTGTATTAGTAAGGTTTATATACACTGGCAAGACTAAGAAATGTAACATTTATTAGGAATATTCAGACCGCTTTAGCTTTTTTTTTTTTAGAATACAACAATAATCTTTCCAATCACAACAAGTAGTTTCTTTTCTGTTCGCACTATCGAACGTTATTTTAGTCTCATGCGCAGTCTCTCCTGCGCATGTGCTCAACCTTATCTACTCTAGTAGGAGAGTCTGCGCAAATTAAGGAGTTTGAAAAAAATATTATCATTTAGCTTACACTGACTTATATCAAAGATTACAGCATGTAATTGTGGCTAAATATTACAGAATATATAGTGTAAGTTTTTAGACGTTTGCATAAAAAAGAATTTTATTGAATTTTTCTTGACTTGTGTTCAATTTCTCCCGAGTTTTAGGATATGATGTTATATCATCGGATAATCAGTGTAGCAAAAATAAAAATTCAATTCTTCCAAGTGACACTACGTCGGTTTACTGATATGCCTACCGGTGATAAATATTATATGATATGTCTGCAAGGCAGTGTTAAAAACTGGGATCATTATAGTAAGTTCAACACTGAAAATATCGATTTCCTTCATTCAACCGGAAACAATATTCACGGTTTCCAACGCTGTGTTTCATGCTTTATTTATTATGTTTATCATTGCTAGAGGATATCTAACCTCCAATCAACGGCCATAGTGTCATTTGGAAACAAACCTCCATCCCAAATTGACAACTCTACTCGATTCTTGTTCAAGAACTCATAGAGAATACTCAATAGGCAATATGTAATAGGTATTAGTAATACACAACAGCCTGCTGTGGCTATAGAAAGCCAACGTTTTACGTCCAACATTAGTCATTGATCTTGTTTGTAAGCTATTTAGTACTGTTAACCATTCAACACCTAATGGCGACAGTAATATAATGTTTTGTTTAAACACTTGCTCATCTAAATTTTGTATAGATCGGAAACGATGAATCCGGTCTATTTTATTTAAACCTGCTATTGGAGGCTAGGGATGTCAACGGCTCGCTCGGCTCGGCTTATGGCTCGAGCCGTCCTGAGCCGCGGCTCGGTTCGGCTCAGCTCAGTGCGAGCCGCGGCTCACAGCGAGCCGAACCGAACCGAGCGTCGGCTCACCGTGAGCCGAGCCGAACTCAGCGCGGCTCGCAGTGAGCCGAGCCGAGCCGAACCGAGCCGTGGCTCACTCATATTGAGCCGAGCTCACTTCGGCTCGGCTCGAGCCGAGCCGATTGACATCCCTATTGGAGGCAAGAGAGCAATTTTTTATATACATATTGTAATCCTCGGCGTGACCGAGAGGTTAGCGCACTTACTTTCTTTGTGCGTGGTTATGGGTTCAATTTACTCCGCGGTCCCTTGAAAGGAATGGTTTGGAGTCCGCTCTCCCAAAAACTGTAGGTCCCTTCATTAGCTCACCAGCTCGTTTAGGACGTTAATAAGAATTCAGTTCAATCAAGTGTCTTCCAATAACAACACTTTAAAAAGAAAATTAAACCACTTTCTCATCGAACAGATAGTTAAACATTTCCAATCTCCTAATTTAATGTGTAAGGTGGCTCGGGTCTGTTGTTTTCAATGGGCTATATGGATCATAAGGAAGAAAGAGGTTATTACCGTCATGGTTTGTGAATTTTTTTCCCCAATGGTCTATAGAGTGGGGACTGGGGGAAAATTTCCGCACAGCATGATCTAAATGGACCGGGATTACCTACTCAAGAAGCAAATAATAAGGAATCCTGGACAGATTTCACAGATGCTGGAAAGAAGGGGAAGGAATTGAACTCAGGTGCTGCGAGTAAAGGACAACTTAATATGGCACTGACAGACTCGTCAGTTAAATTCCTGTGTTGATAGTAAGTGGTCGCTGAAACTTTTTGCGTCTAACTTTTGAAACTTTTTCAGATTGTGTAATTATATGATAATTGATAAACAATTACGATTATGGAAATTATTATATGATTTATAAAAATGTAAATTTAGAGGGTGACATGGAATAGTCGGGTAATATGAGATACTTAACTTTCGTGACTTGAAGTAGAAAATTAATGTCGAAGGAGTACAAGAAAAAACGTTGTTGTCGCTGCAGAGCTGGAAAAACATATTATTTGCAAAAGTCACAAACGGACTCTATTTTTGTGCACCTGCGCAATCGTGACAAGATAAGCAATGTATCCATAACTCTCCTCTGGAATTGTCAGATAATATGACCTGACAAAACAAACACTCAGCATCATTGTCATTTGGAATCGTCTCAGGTAGGAATGGAGGGGTTCTAATGATGTAGAAGTATCTGAATGAAACGCCTCATCTTCACTGCTGGATTTATTTGCAACTATTCCACATTACCCGACACACCATTTTAAAAATGAAATCACTGCTAATTGCATTTTACGGTGCATGGAATCAAAGCGGTTTTCACATCTCGAGTAATAGCATGTACACTTATACTTCCACAATGTCTTACAATGATTCCTAAGGTCATGCAGACATTACGTTCCTGCAAAAGTTTTTAATGGCTACAAATTTACGATTCTTGTGGGTTGTATCCCTCCACATGTAGCTATCGAACTACAACTAAATGCGGGGAATTATGGGAGTTTGTTGAAGTAGTTCCACTATACTACTTACCAGTAGGTAAGAACATTCCATAAACGGGAAAAACGAGTATTCCATATTACCTGACTATTTCATGATACCCGAAGTTCTATATAAAAATGCGTAAAACAAATGTCTATATGTACAACGTTGTAGTCATTCGCATAATTCTTGTACCTTTCTTTTTCTAATTTCGCTTCGAAAACACATACCAAATATTTTAGTGTATTATGAAGAAAGTCTGGATAACCCCGCTCAGTCTGTCCGTCCGCCTGTCTGTCTGTCTGTGTCCAGAAATTGAAGCTCAGCAACCAAAGTTTGTAGAGAAGTGCTTAAGGTGTTTAATATTAATCGACATAATAAAAACATGCTGTGGGTGTTCCCGGGCCCAAGCACCGAGTTGTCAATGTAGCCAACCCATGTCCACATTTTCTTTTAGCTTCATTCTATCTTTTCTTCCTAATTCAGATTACAATTTATGATTGCTCATCCATGGCTACATGTAAATATTAAGAAAAAGGATAAAATCAAGCTATTGAGTATGTAACAGCCTAGTTGCTGTTCTATTTTTATATTTATTTTCTCCCCCTTTTATTTTCTTAGTCTCCGTTTTGTTTCTTTCTGTGTGTTCTCTTTAGCTCATTCTCTTTGGTTGGTTTTAGACTCTTTGAGCGTGTTTCGTTTTGATTTCTGCTTTGGATTTTTATCGTTATCCATCCAGGTTTTCGTTAGTCACGCAGCAATGACTTGGATCTAACGCTTGTTTTTGATTGGACCCTAGTCAATGCTTCGTGACTTGTTTTTTGCTGATTGGTGTGAATCAGCCTTCTTCTCCGTTTCCTGGGAGAACAGTTCTCCCACGCCATGTTATGTCAGTTCCAATTTTAATGACGAGACGAATGGATGTATGGGCTTTCCGTCATCTGTACTTCCTAAGCCCTGTCTACGAGAGGTAGATATAAACAACAAATTTAGTATCATTTTCGATTTAGACTGTTTTCGTCCATACCGGAAAATATATTATTCGAAGTAAGAAGAATTGTAACCGATATAAGTGCTATCAGTACTTTTCAGCGACAGTATTTCGGAATTTTCAACTCATTTAAATTTATTATTTAGTTTTGAGATTATTTATCAAAATGTACAATATGTTCTAAATTTCAGTATGGGGCCGCTATTAACCGAATTCTTACATTACAAGTATCGGTTCGTTGGATTTCAATAATCATATGGCAATTTCTCGTCTCCAGTTTTCCAAATCTATTCGAAATTCCCGGTTAGCCATGTTTGAACGCTACCGCATATTTTCATTACTTAATCAAATTAACAACATGTCTGTTCGACTATTTTTGCGTACCGTTTTGAAGTTAACAGTAAATTTTATATTATTCGACATGGTTCGATAACTTTGGTTTCAACTCCAGTCACTATTCTCCGATAAAAAAGTCATATTTTATAATATTATTTTGCATTTTCAAGATTTATTCAGAACGTCTTTTGTATAATGTCGTAATCATCTGTAATGACGTCACACAATTAATAGTGATAAATTGATTGTTTCTGTACGAAGTATTTTGGACTAAAACTTCTTTCGTGTAAGTAATGCAGTGATAAAACTTTTCTAAATTAAATAACAATGTTTTAAGAATAATTTGTGAAAGTATCAGCAAAATTTATTAAATATTATAGAAATTATGGACATTTATATGTGACTACGCAACTTTCAGTTTTACTTAATTAATTCAATGTACACCAGACAGATCATTCAAATTTGTTTGTTACTACAACTCAACAGTAATTCTGTTCAGATTCTTATGATATTATCATATCCGAACACTTGCAATATGTAAATTCAAAGTAATAAATTGAAATTCTGAAATTTTTATATATCTCCGAAAAATCTTGTGTTTATGTTCAGTGAACGTAGTATAGAAACCTCTCAGTTAACCAGGTACGATCTAAGGCATTAGTTGATAATCCTCATACAGTGTTTAGTAATATTTGTGATGTGCAATGAGTTATTTAATGTTTGACTTGATATTTATTGGAATTTAACTACTAATCGTTACGTGAAGTTGACAGCAATTGATACTAAATTATTTCTGTGTTTCGGTAAACCTATCGTTTTGAGTGATGTGATTTTAATTAGATTAGATCGGTTCATAAATCCGCAGACCAGTGGTAGGATTCTTTCGCCAGCTGAGAAGTGATAACTTGGGAAAGGAACTATATATTGAATTTCTGGTTATTTCTGCGTTGACATATGAAGTGACTCCAGCATGTGATTTGTGTGAATATATATTATTTGCATTTGTGCGTTATGACACTATGTTTGGATTGAGTTGCGACCGTCATTCGTTTGTGTTCGTTCGTCTTTATTGCAGGAATTGCGATTCCAGACTACAGGTGTGGGCCCTACTAAGGTAAAGGTAAGACATAGTCTTTTGCAACCCTGTAGACTTCGAAGTGAATAAAGACGCAGTATGAGTCACATATGAGTCGTTATGCGTATCATCGTTTGAGATTATTTCCCAAGTAAAGATTTGCGTTTTTTCCTTCTTAATCTGTCGCTAATCTGAACCAGCTGGTACTTCGGAGTATGAACTGACGATCTAATTAAAAGATTGGAGGTGTCGCCTTACCGGTATTTCCTTCCTCGATCTATTTTATTTTTATTTTTTTATTTTTTTTACAGCGATCACAAGGAACTGTAATCCTCTTTCCCAGGCATTTCTGCGCCGTTCGTCTGGGGTGTAGAAAATGTTTGGAGCTAGAGGTTAGGTTAGATGCGTTGCGTGGGTACTCTAGGCTCCTGGCGACCCTATTTGTCTGTGAGATCCATGTTTGGGATCATAGGTTGGGGGCGTTACAACTATTTCCATTGACTTGAACAGATATTTTTAAAACGCATAAAATGACACGTAAAAAGGTTACAAGTTGAGAGATGAGTTCCAATAATGAAAATATCTGCACAATACGATTTATTTAAGTCAATGTTTTTGTTTCATAGGTTCATAGAAAATAGACGCAAGGGCGCCGATTTCTGTCGAACTTTGTGGGGGCCCATTCAGATATTTTTTTGTTGCCAGATAAGGACCTAAGAAGGCACATATGATACAAATCCAATTCAGTTTCTGCCAAATATTGTATATTCATAAAAAAAAAATTAATAGTATACATATAGTCATTATGAAGGCTTCCCCAGGCCCAGCTATTACAGAATTTAACAACGTTTGTATAACGTTAAAAAATTCACTAAATGATATTATGTTCTAACTAATAAGAACAAAGTTTCTGCTGTTACTAGAAAATAAACTTAGGAAATAACAGAAACTGATGTTAGTCTATGCAGTGGAGTTATTCAGCTTTTCCAAATGTGGTTCTCTTTCTGTCCGGCTCACCCTTCCTCACACTACTGCTTTATTGGACAAATATTGTTTTTCTTCTTTTAATTCTCGGTTCTCTATCTCGACAGGCATGGTACAAGAAGCTTTTGTCTCACCTACAGTGAGAAAAAAAAATATTTGGACAAGTTGAACAAAGAGGAAAAACAGAATTTTCACACGTAAAACATGGCCCATTTCGAAATCTCTTGCCTTTTTATGATAATTTATATACCTTAGATAGAATGCTATAGAAATAACTACTGCTCGATACACCTGTAAGGTAACAGGCAACGAAAGAGTGACAACTACGTAAATTCAACGCAAAAATGTATTTGGATAACCTCATACTACTCTCGAAATAAATGTTTTAGGTATTATTTTGTGTAGGTACAAAAGCACTCTGCGTGATGTATTGAAGCAATCCACACCGTGTCAGGCATAAACAAGCAGCACGGGGTTGAACAACGTGAATTGAACAACATTGGAACTGCTCACTTTAATTTCAAATTACGTGCTGAAGGTAAAAGGTACTGAGACATAGCCAAGCTTGTTGGAAACCATGCTCTAGCGTTGGATACATCATAAAAAAACATAAAACAGAATAATTATTGGGGATTCGTTCTGGTCAACTAAGAAAACTAACTGCCCGGAATGAAACCTACATTCTTCATTTTGTGAACAAAACTCAAAGAATTAGATTTGGTTACTTCACTTGCCTAGGATATGCAAGTTAATGTTACAGATGTGTAGATGTGAACCAAAAAAAAAAAAAGATTCAGAAGATGTGTAGTCAGAAACAAAACACACATACCAGAAGAAAGCAGAAAGAAGAAGTTCTAATTTCCCCCAAAATATAAATGAGTGCCTGGATTTTTTTTTTAAAAGGATGAGACGAATATAAACTTGTATTGTGGTGATAGATATCAGGACGGTGTGGCGAAAGAAGAATGATGTTTTCAGAAAGCAGAACATTGCTTCAATTGGTAAAAATGTTGGAGGGTCTGTTATGATTTGGGGTTGTGTAATTACTAATGGAGTGGTCAGTATTCATACCCTGGATACACATCTTCTAAATCCCAATTTTTCCAATGAATTTTGGATTGTTTGTGGTCTAACACTAACTTGCATCTCCTAGGCGAGTGAAGTAGCCAAATGTAGGTTTCATTCCGCACACTTAGTTTTCTTGGTTGGCCAGAATGGATCCTATTCCGCAATAATTGCTCTGTTTTATGTTTCTTTATAATGTATCCAACGGTAAAGTATGGCTTTCCAACAAGCTTGGCTTTCCTGACGCGGTGTGGATTGCTTCAATACGCTACGTAATCGTCCACGTTTCTTCGCTCCTTGATTGAGAAATTATAAAGTGTAGATCGTTTGGAAAGAGACATGTGATCATTAGAATCGACAACAACTTGTTATTTTAATATAAAATGACATTTAAAAATAGTTACACAAAACGCCAAGATTAGGTCAAATTGACTCATGATTGATTTTCTTAAATTATTACACAATAAATACAAGAGTTTAACGTCATTTTCTACCATAAGATTTTTGGACATGTACGTGAAAAATACACCGAATTTCACTCTTCCATTTAATGACTAATGGACAAAAATAATATTTTGACTGTATGGGTCATTTATGACCCGATCTTGGCGTTCCGAGCATTAAACGACAGAAAATACGTTTTCATTTTTTCTTTTCTTTTCTTACAAAATGGTCTTTATCGATGTTATGTACGAAACTCCAGAAACAACACAAGCAATGCGCGAATTAACTCCTTTAGCCAGGAGAGGGTGATTATACGTGATGTAAATTATATAAATACTGCATTACACGAGTTTCAGGGAAGAATTTATCAATGAAATAGATTTTCCAAAGGGAGATAAGCTTAGTAGAAGGGAAAAACGAAGGACCATGTACTGTAGAAATAGGAGAACCGACTTCACCTTATCATTTGGGCCCCTCCATTAGGGGAGGCCCACTTCAACTTTGGGGGGACCATGGCCCCCAAAGCCCCCCGGGATCGGCGCCCTTGAATAGACGATGTAAAATCTTCTTCTTCTTCTTGGTTCAAGTCCAAAAAGTTTGAAGAATGCAGCAACACTGACGCAAGTTATTTATAAATCTGATGTATTGAAGTTCTTATTTTAAATCTGAATCAAACAGTAAATCAGTGTTGCCATACTGTGCAAGTTTGTAAACATAAAATATCTCTTTGGTTATTTTCTAGAAATCTAAGTGTACTCATTCTACCGACATCGTTGAGTCGAGTTCGAGTGTTCGTTTATTTAATTCATTGCACGAGCTAAACATATTAGCGATACAAGAAGTTCGGTGGGAGGGTCAAGATAGCATCCTACAGGGCAAGTACACTTTCTACTACGGGGGAACACAGTCTCACGATTTCGGAACAGGGTTCCTCATTAAGAATAGTATCCTTCAGGCGGTTCAGAATATAGAGTTCGTAAACGAAAGACTATCGTACGTTACGATACGTACTCGATGGGGTAACACGGTTTTATTAAACGTCTATGCTCCGACCGAGGTGGCTACTGATAACGACAAAGATATATTCTACGATGAGCTAGAAAGGTTGTTTGACCGATTACCGACGTATAATTCGAAAATTGTGTTGGGTGATTTCAATGCAAAGGTAGGGAGGGAAGAAAAATATAGACCTACTATAGGCAAATACAGTCTTCACGAAAAGACCAACAACAATGGAGAAAGACTGATAACTTTCGCGATTTCGAAAAACTTACTGGTAAAGAGCACGTACTTTGAACACAAAGACATACACAAATACACATGGGTATCTCCGGACGGCAAAACTCTCAACCAGATCGATCACGTATTAGTAGACAGACGAAGACACACCAACATAATGGACGTTAGGTCGTATAGAGGAGCTGAAGGTGACACCGACCATCAATTAGTGATCACAAAAGTAAGGGAAAAGTTATGCATCGCGAACAGAGAAAGCAAGGGATCAAAACGACTGAAATTCGAAGTGAAACTATTAAATAATCCGAGCATAAGAGCAGATTACCAACTCGAACTCTCAAATAGGTTCGAAATCCTAGCCGACTCGAGTAATAATAATGATGATAATAATGAAATTGATGTAAGTAAGATGTGCTAGGCAATTCGTGAAACAATTAAGAGCGCAGCGAAGGAACGCGTAGGTGAAAAGAAACAACAGAAAAACAAACCTTGGTTTGATGAAGAATGCATTAAACTTCATGAGGAACGAAAACAAGCGAGGCAACGATGGCTAAGTAATAAAAGCGAAGCAAATACCAACCACTACAGTAACGCGAAACGAAACGCCACACTCGGGTTCAGAAACAAAAAGCGAGAATATCTGACGCAGAAGATTCAGGAGATTGAGGAAAACGGGAAGACAAATAACATACGAGATCTATACAAAGGGGTAAACTCGTTAAGAAAAGGTTACCAGCCGAGGTTAGGAATGATTAGAAATGAACGTGGAGATCTTCAGGCGGATCCGACTAAAATTGTCGATGTGTGGAAAAGTTATCTCGACAAACTTCTTAATGTACACAGCGGGGAACAAACAGAGGAATTT
>JAGDQP010021347.1:0-31876 GCA_022664845.1 Lepisma saccharinum
GTTCAGTGTTTTTGATCTTAATTGCAAGACGTGCAACTATGTTTTGTTGTCAGTTTGTAATTAATCTAATTACATTTAAAACAATAACAACTCAAATTAGTGCTCACTATTTAGAAATTTGGAAAAGTTACTTGATATATTCCATAACGTTTAAGATAAAAGTCAGTATTTGCAGTTACCGGCAGACAATCGTCGAGAAACACCGAGTAGTTTCTCTTACCTTATTGGAAGGTCTCTCTGTTTTCAGTTTCGCTGTGATTTGCGCAAACATGCAGAAATGTAAAGGTCTTTCTTATCGTAACAGCAAGTCTAATGCTGGTCAAGTGTTTGCTGCCGCCATGTTGACCGCTTACACAGAAATATAATAACCTTCTTCTAATGTTTTACAGTTAAGTTTTTCTTCATTTTTATTCCTATTTTACTACAAGTCATTCTGATTTTAAAAAGCTCGTTAAAAAGACTCTCCCACTTCAGGCATCCAGAATTATGATAACGAAAAACTTTTGCTGAAGTGGAATACAGGAATTACACTAGTAAACATAACGTAAACATACTTATCCTTACGTAAAATATAGTTTATATCTAAATTAGACGTTTTGCGTTCTGACAACTGGAAATTGTGTAAAACAGTGTTGCTAACTTAATAATTTTATCACCAAAAATAATAATTGAATAGTTAATAAAATTAACGAATGTTTTACGGCATTATCTACATATTATGTATATTCTAGCGATCAAAACACTATGCAAAAACTAGAATTCTTAACAACTTCTTAATTGTTTATTTTTTAATTGTTTTTAGATTTGGCAACACTGATCATTTGATCACGTAGTCGCTGCAATGCTGGAATTGTAAATCTTTTACATTATAGACCAAAGGCACTTTACACAAGGCGAATGCCGGAATGATACAGTCAACGCGGACATGCCCGCTACTTTCTCCTTTCTCTCTCTATTTATACATGACTAATTGTTTGTAACTAAAAGTGTGATTTTGCTTATTATTGCAGGAATGAACTACTTGTTTCGAATAATATTTTGTTACTGCATCGATGAACTTTATTTTGGTTAAAATTCTATGGAATAATGAAAATGAACTTGCTGTTTGTTTGTTTCTAAAATGATTTCTCAGTTCAGAATTTTATGTATTGCTTGCACTTTGTAGTTATGAAAACAAAAGCTCTTTGGAAACGAAAGTTATTGCATAACTAGTAACGAAAGTACCTAACAATGCGATTCTCATGCGAAGCACAAATTATTATGTTTCAATGTATTGAATAAAAAAAATATTTTTTTTTCCTTTATTAGAGATAGCACGCACACAATACACTACCTATATTCAATTTTAAAAGAATTTCTACAGCTTTCATATTGCAATGTAATATTAGGATGGTGAACAAAATCTAAGTAGATTACATCAATAAAAAGAATGTCATTAAAATTGTTCTAAAACTCATTCATTATTAACATAATAAATAAACGAGGTTTGAGGTATTAATATCACAGTACAAAAAGTATTTGCAGGAACTGCTTCTTCAAAATCCATTATAATTTTAATATTCGTTCTTTCATTTACTACTACTTGCTTTCGTTTACTAGTGTTAATTACAAACATAGGACGATTCTCGATAAACTCTGTTGGTGAATAGAACATATCAATATTCTTTTGAGTCACACGGTTAAATGCTGTATAACTATCATACATTTTAAGATAATCACCCTTAGTGATGCCCAGATTTAAGTTCTCACGAGGGTATTTTTCATTACGACCGTTCTTTAAATAAACATTTTTAACTTTGCATTGATCAAACTTACTAGCATCTTTTTGTTGTGTATCATCATCACGACTAGTTTGAAAGAGAATAATTACAAAATCTGGCATATCAAACTGCAATGAGTTAAACTGTGTTGTTGCATCAAACTGGAAATAAGATCCAGATACATGTCGTTGAATACTTTGATATGTATGAAACTGAATTGGTATTTGGGGCTTTCGAAGTATATCAGCTTTCAATTTCATCGCGTAACTCTTTTCATATTCAAAATTGGCATTCTCAGTTCCATTGAAGTGATCACAAGTTTACCCGCATGAGCTAGTGTACTAACATCTAAAGTACCATCCGCTTTCTTTGTTTCCACCTATAAAATAAAACATTATTATTTGCATTTCTTTTAAATGTTATTCGCAAACCACATTTCCACATAATTTCTTTATAGTCACTAAGGAAACCAAACAGTAGACGCAAAGGGAATAGCACTGTGTTTTCCTTCTGTGGAAGTTTTTCATTACTTGTTCATCCTTCTGACTTATAATACTCAAGTTCAGGCTTTGGGTATGGACATGTAGCAATAGCAGTTAATGGGATACCTGGATAATCGATTCTATCAATAACAGTGCCATGTTTTCTTATTTCTACCTGGGTAAATAAATATGGAACAAAATTGGAATATAAATATGGAATATATTTATCTATTAACTTAATATTTGATCCCGTTGTAAAAGTTCCTACAGCATCTCTGCCAATAACTTCAAACTTTATGTACAGATCAGAGTAATGCGGGTTCAACTATCAATCACCAACGTCTATATCGAGTTCAATATCCTTATTTGGTACATTCAAATTCTTGAATGCACGACGATTCAGTGGGAACGATTGACATTCATAGCTCTCAATAAACTCCATCATTTAATCAAATTAAACTATATTATATCCAGTTCTTAAGAATCATCTTTGATCATAAGAATCGCGCTTGTTATTGGACCACCAAAACTAACTGCTTCATGTCATTCATTAGTATCACTTATCTCTATAGAGCATATATGACTGTTGAATAGGAAAGAATAATGGATATCGTAATGATTTCTCTTACTTGTAGTTATTACTTCGTAAGGTAGCGATGGGATTGTATACGACGTGATAGCACTGTCATAACAATATACGATATAATATTATGGTAGAAACCTTATGACTGTAGATTGTTTAATAGAATGGTTATTTGATGAATAAATAGAGCAAATGCTTATATACGTTTTTACTGACATCAGTTTATTATAAAGTTTTAATATACTATATATTTACAATGTGTTGTACAGATAACAATCTGAGCGTTCCGAACATGGGCTCTGTAATTACTACTTTAGTGGATCACCTCTTGCAATGATTTTTAACTTAGGTTTAGGAAAGGAGATTGTTTTTAGAAGGGACACTAACTCCAGTCCGAGCTAGCAGGTAAAGGTATACCAACCTAAGTTGGGGGGTAAGGTGAGAGTCCTGACTCCAGTCCAAGTCAGGTAGAGGTGACCACTTTTCGGAGCGAAGAAGTGATGACTTCAAAGGTGATTGACTGGCCTTTTTATACCCTTATTTGTGGGCGTATCTTCAGTACTTCCAACACTTGCCGCTTGGAGGTTGTTGTCGTCTGCTTCCTATGGATGCTTAGTCAGCTTTATGTAACTTTTATTGTTTATTTACTTTTGTGCTTAACACACTGTCCTATTTATCCATATCCCATTACAATATTGAGGTTCATAAGCAATTGGTTCTAAAAAGTCTGTTAATGGTATAAATGTAGCTATAATGTTTGTTTCTTTCTGTATATATTCGCCATCTGCTATAATCATACCTTTTGCTAGGTTACAGTGTACATTAAACGTTTCAATACTTGAGAACTTGGGAAGAAACTCTCCCACATGAGTCTCTTCTGATTTGAGATCGGTGTTATTTTTGAAACCTAACAACTTACCAATAGTTCCAACATTAAAGCTTTGTCCAAATGGTGTAACTTCCATGCAATGTGTTACATGATTTTCATTAAGAAGCACTTCTTTGAGTAGTGTTGTTTCTAATGTTGATGCATTATACTGCCTGGTGGTATATTATGTTTTTCTCCTTTATAGAAGTAGGTATTGTTACTTTTAGTTACATTTGGTATTAGATACATGGTATAGAAACCAATCAGTGCTACCTTTAAATTATAGTTTTGATTATTAATCTCATTATGAAGATTTAATCGAAATTTTGGTGTAGTCCCTGATAGATGCAATACAATCATTTTAAATAATAGACTATTTAATACTCTCAAACATTATTCATTGAATAATCATCTTTTAATTTTTCAATAGCTTGGCGAAAATTGTACCCATCAGATAAGAACTTAAATAGTTTAATACATAAATGAGAACAAATCACATCATCAAAATGTTGGATTCGATCACTATTAAATTCAATTATTGTATTACTAGGTCTCAAATAATCAATCAAAGACTTGGGAGGTACTGCACCAAATGAATCGAATACGTATGCTTTATTATCATCTTACCAATAACATATCCAATGCGTTCCAGTATTAATTGATTTATCTTAGTTAACAACAGCACATTCTTTTCTGAATGGTGGAGTAGATGCAAGATTATCCGACATGTATACACCTCTAAAGTGTTTTATATTTAATTCTTTAGCTATACGTTCGATATCATAATTGTTGAGCGCTTTTTTTACTGTTAGCTTCTTTTCTCTCTGTTTTCTTTACCTCTAGCTAGAATTGACGATTCCATAACTTCATTATGTCGTTTTTGTTCTTCTAACTCTTGTTTATTTTTCTTTGCGCCTATTACTGCCTTAGATATAGCTCCTGAACCAAAAGCAAGACTACCAACAGCTCCCAATGCAGCAAGTATCGCAGGAATTGTAAATATGAAACCACCAGTTTTTGGTTGATTACCAAGTTTCTTTAACTGCTCTAGACTTAATGTTAAAGCCGTATTATTTCCCTTCCTCAAACATCTGTGCTTCTTTGCAAGTTGCGTTTTATTCAAAATATCATTAACGTTTAACGAATTCAATTCATGGGATGGAATTTGAAATGCTACACCTTTGGCCTTCATTATAAACAAAGAAAACTATCTTTGAAAATTGAATGCAAACTCCTCAAGTATTATAGTCCCCAACCCATTTTTCGTTTTGTAGTCATCGTCATTGCTACTCCCAATGAAGCTAATTTTTCACCTTAACCAACATCTTTGCTAACAACTCTATCAAAAGCTTTAAGCTCTAAGTCTTAATCAGCTCTATGCCTATCTGATAGATCTTTAAAGTTCTTATAGTCAATATCATGCTCTCGACATGCTTGATCTAATCTATTTATACCTCGATCACCTCTCGCTAATCTTCCATCTAAACGTGTAACAGGACCACAGAATTCATAGCCGGGAAAGTGTAGTTTATTTATTTATTTTCTTTACACCTGCAACAGAGATCCTTCTCCGGTTATTACAGGTTTTACATGTTACAACCATATACATTTTATTAAACATGGTATTACTTAAAACTAGAATGTTAAAAAAAGAAATGATAGCTAGAAGAGTCACCATAAAGATAACAGAGAAATATGAAAGAAAATATATAAAAAGGAATACAAAAGTAATATTGGTAATAATAAATGATGATTGGATTGTATTAAGATGAAGAACAGAGTTACGAGTGAGGAAGATATACAAGGTAACATTTATATAAAAATTTCGAACAATGATAAATTATTTTGCGTTATAGATTTACATAAAATTACATAGCTTCTATTCCAATAATCTAATTAAATATATTTACCTGTCTTAAAGTAATTACAAAATAAGTATATATTCGGTGTAAAATCCATATTAATTGATGTAACTCATACCCGTAACTGAAAGCTATATTCAGTTATTGTAGGTTTTGCAGAGTACAAAGGTATACAATTTTTAAACATGATATTCAAATACAATATATAATATTACTAAAATCTATAGAGGTAAGAAATTAAGATTTAAAAAGTTACTAAATATGTTAAAGATAAGTATAAAAAACGAGTCAGTATTGAAAGAAATAAAAATTGTGATAACATACAAATTGTGATAAAATTGTGTATAAGACATAGTGTCATGAAATAAAACGGAGCTATCTTATGAAGAATATGTACAAAGGTATTACATATCAAAGATAATATATAAATTTGAACGCATCTTAGATTACTTTTATGGTAGATTTAGCTGAAGATTACATATTCTGCTATTCAAATCATGCATTAAAATCATTTCCAAGTGTTACAACATCTGCCTGATAAAACTTAAAAAATCTGTAAATTTCAATGAAAGATCTATGTTACTATTTCTTTGTACCATACTGTTGTGTCTCTTACAAATCTTCACCATCGGAGAGTTCATGTGTATCAATATATTAGAAAATGGTATGTATAACGGTAGTCTCTTACGTACTGATAGTCTGCCGATATTGAAATTTATTTTTTCTAACAGATCTCCACAGTCAATATTACCATTTACCAATTTATAAAGGAATACGTGTTCCGCTAATTCTCTTCCTTTAAATAAGGAGTCATATTGAAAATCTACCAGCAGGCTATTATAAGAGATTCTCTCTTTATATGAAGATGTTTTTAATTTCCTGTAATAAAGGTACCTTAAAAAATTTTCTGAACTTTCTCCAATTTTTCAATTAAGTTATTGGAGGAAGAAGACCAAACCAGAGATGCATACTCTAATTTACTTCTTACAATACTATTGTAAAGTGTTATAGGAACCCTAATTGTCGTTAAAGTCCTTTGTATTCCGAATGACAAACCCCAGTAATTTGTAAGCTTTGTTAGTAAGTTTCTCAATATGATTTTCAAAAGTGAATTTCCTATTCAAAATTACACCAAGATCTCTTAACTGGTTAATCCTACCTATTTTATTGTTATTAAGTTTATATTCAAAATCTGTTGAGTTACGTTTTCTGGTAAAAGATATAGTATTATTTTTTTCGTTAAAATACAGCTTATTTCTTATACGCCAACTATAACAATTATTGAGAACTTCCTGAAGTTTGTTACAACTGTGCTCGTCAACTACTTCGATGAATAATTTTACATCATCTGCAAATAATAAGCATTTCGAAGGCTTTATCTTCAACGGTAGATCATTAATAAATAATTGGAATAATAGTGCCCCCAAGTTTGAGCCTTGAGGTACTCCTAATGAAGCCTTATAATAGCTAGATTTCGACAATCGGTATGAAACGTATTGCTTTCTATCGGATAAATATGATCTCATTATATTTATCAATCTTGCCGACATGCCATAAGTGTTCAACTGTAAGCAGAAGACTATGATCAAGTTTGTCAAATGCCTTTGAGAAATTAAATATATTGCATCGACAGAACGGTTAGAATTTAAACATTGAGAAATAAATTGAGTGAAAGTTGACAAATTAGTTATGGTTGATCTATTTCTGTAGAAACCATGTTGGAAAGGTGAAATAAATGTATTTACATGACTAAACATTTTTTCGAATAAAATTGAATCAAGTAGTTTAGCAGGAGTAGGTAAAGTAGATATTTTCCTGTAGTTTTCCAAATTTGCTTTGTTACCAGACTTAAATATTGGACAGACTCTACTTATCTTCCATAGATTTGGGAATATAGAAGTTTCGATTGCCAAGTTAGAAATAAATAGTAAAGGTTTTTCTAATAGTTCACTACACGGCTTAAAACATATACAGGATTTCAATCAGGACCACAAGTTCGATTTGATTTTAATTTCTTCACTGCTGTTTCATAATCTCTGCTGGTTATTTCTTTTATATCTTAATTGTAATAAACTCGGTAATCATTTTTGCATCTATAATTTCAACGCATGTCTTATCATTATATATATATTACTAAATACATTTGCAAACCCATCCACAATTTCTTGATTGTTTCTTAATACAGTACCTTTATATTTCATATCCTTTGGATAGTCGCTCTTCTTCCTCTTTTTATTATGAAAGTATTTCCAGAATTGGCCAACTTCGACATCAACATTATTCTCAATTTCACGTAGATAGGTTTTATACGCTGTGTTAATTAATTTCTTAGACCTTCTACGTAGTTCACAAAACATATTATTGTAAAATGAAGATAATGACTTTCTTTTCCTAAAATATTCTTTCGTTTTCAAGATATTTTTTTGTGAACCATGTAGGATATTTCTTACTACTCTTTACCCTGGATTTGGGTACATGCTTTTCGATAATCTTATTAAATTTATCATTGTAAAAAGAAACTGCAAAATTAGGATCGAGACAGTTATATAAGCCTTGCCATGAAGTGAACCTTCACTCGTAGTACAAATTTTAAGAAATCAGCTTTCTTGAAATCCGGAAGACTACAAGCAATAAATTTTTCTTACTAAGACTGTATACAATATAAAAGTTAATAGACAAAGCTGGATGATGGGGATCTATTGTTAACATGGGATCACCAACCTCATCAACCACAACATTTCCCATAGTATTAATAATAGCTAAGTCTAAAGTTCTACCATTCTGATTCTTGACATTGTTTATCAATTTTAAATTGTGCAACGATAAAAAAATTACATAGCATTTTACAAAATAGATCCACCTAACATTAAATCAGAATCAGAATCAACGATACATGTTAAAACTGTAGGTCTGAATAGAATCCTTTATCGCTATTAGGACTCCGCCTGTTCTATTGTAATTTCTATCACTTCTGAAAAACCTGCATCTTTTGTCAAGAATTTCACTATCGAATATATTATCATGGAGCCAAGTTTCAGTAAAGATAATAACGTCATAATTGTAGTTAAGTGTATTTAAATATAAGTTTCTTAACTTAGTATTTAGACAACTAACATTCTGATAGTAGAATGTAATTCCGTTGGTATTAGACATTATTTTCTAAGAGATCTGACATCATCCACAGTTTTCAATACGAAAACCCTGGAATCATTTGTTTTTTTCCTTAACTTTATATTACCATTCATATCGATCCATAAGTATTCAAATCCAAGCTCGTTTTTTATTCTTCTAGCTTCATTAAAAGCACTTTTTCTAGCACGAGATAAGCTATGATTAATAAAAATTGGACTACCGTTAGCAATACCTATGTCCCTACAATTTAGGTTTCTTTTAATTTTCCTTCTATTCAACAGTTTGTCCTTATCCATTTTACGCACAAACTTTACAATTATACCAGACATCGTTTGATTATTAGATTTTCTAAGCCTGTGACACGCGTCAATTTGGTTTCCTTGAATATTCACATCTAACGCCTTACTAACTTCAGTAACCAGACTTACGACATTCTCATTAGGTTGCTCCGGAATTCCAAAAAATTCTAAGGAATTCCTTGGACTATATCGTTCATAATCTTCAAGCTTCAGATTCAAATTATCGACTTCCTTTCGTAAACGCTTGTTTTCATTTTTCAATTCGTTTATGCTTTCCATACATGTATTTAACAGATCACTTTGTTTCTTAAGTAGACCAGTATTCTCATCTATCTTTTCATGTGCCATATTCAAAGATGTTCCTAGATCATTTTCAGTTTTTCTATTTGATTTCTCTAACGATTTAATTTCCTCCCTGATAGACAACACTAAATTTTATAATTCCGCTAACGTAGGATGTTTTCCACAATCTTGCCCCGATACATCTTCCTGCATACTATTACGACTATTAACCTTACAACTATCACAAAACCAATCGTTCCCATATGACTTTAATGCTTTTATATCATCGGGTTTCAAGTTCACACAGCTCCCATGAAAACACATCCACATACATCACAAGTTATACCCTTGTAGTTGTCTTGCCTGGATACCGTTTTCGCACACTTAGAGCATTGCCCCATTTTGCAAATGTGTTTGGATTGCTCTCACTCTCATTATTTTATAGAAGACTTAGTCAACAGTACTGTAAATACCGAATATTAAATCTTACGCATTAATACACATGATATTTAAACGAAGATATCTTAATTTGTCACGTTTTACATGTAGGGAAAAGGGAAAATCCCACTACAAGAAAATATCCCTATGAAAGATCACACATAAAAGAGTTTCCAATACTGTTCTCACAATGTTTACGTGCGGCTGCCGAGCGCCCTACACGCTTTTCTTCAACACAATTTCGAAACAACATATTTTAAGAGAATACGTGTAGTACTTACGAAGCTCCAAACATTCAGTAGGAAAGCAGCATAATCAAATATACTTCATGTTCTATTTTTCCAACGAAAATTAACCATTTTTGAGAGCACAAAAACACCACGTTTTTATTAGCCAGGAATGGTTGCCAACTTATTTTTCAAAGGGTAATTTATTAATAATATCATTCACTAAACCTTTCCCTTCAATAGTTTGCCACAATGTTGGTGGAAGTATATGAATGATTTTTATGAGGTAACCTAAACCCTTTCTGTTTGAAACAATAAAATTGGATAAACGAGACGAAATCATATTCATTATACCCAATTTCTCATTATAAAAGTTCTCATTCTCCGCTGCTTCTTCACTTGCTATAACTAATAATCCATCTACTAACTTTCTATCAACATCCATCCAAATAAACTGTTGCGACATATTTGTATATCACTTAATTCCCTTTTCTTGCTTCCTTTCTTTCAAACCTTTAGTTTTCAGTTCAAGGTAAATAGGTTTAATTAATGTCTTGTACTTATCACTGGAGCTTGACTTCACTCTATTCTGTGATGGATGATGATTTTGATATATTGCATTCGTCAATTTCATTTTTTTAATAAATTTCGTAATCTTCACCAGTGAAACCTACCGGTTGCTTACGAATTATTAACTCCCATAAACCTTCTGTTCCTTTAATTTTTTCATAGATCGGAGCTGATGGATCATGTGCAATCTTACTGTCACTATAAATAATTAAATCATCATTATCGAAGAAAACATTGTAATTTCCAATCTTCCACGGCACTACTCCATCTACATCAATAGAGTATAATTCAAACACTTCTTTATCTGACCTATTAGTACTTAAATATCGACTTGCTAATGGACATAATTGAATTTCTTTCTCTTCATCATCATCATCTTTCGTTTCTTTAGTCTCAAGCAATGCCTTAGGCGAAGCAAAAAACTGTTTCTCAGATGAGGTTCCTGATGGTGTTGCTAGATAATTATTTTAATTGTGTTGTGCTACAGGTATAAGTTCTGTAATTAGATTTCTGTTGGCATCGGTTACTCCCTTAATTCTTTTTCTAAGCTCTCAATCGCCTCAATCAATGGTTTCTCTTGACGTTTTCGCTTTTCATAATAGCTACGGTGACTTTCTTTCCATTCTTTAAAACGTTTCTCCAACACATTTTGTAATCATTATTATTCGATTTTCGTTTTGATATTATAAAAAGATTATATTATAATCACTTTGACATTATAAAAAGACGTAACGTATGTACATTAGTTAATCGCAAAATCTTAAACGTAATGACATAAACGATTACTCGATTATAAAGAAATGATCGATTTTGTTTCGATACTTTCCATTGTTCGACTTTCTCATCATATCGATTGTTATAAAGAAACAGGGCTCCTTCCATGCAATAGAACAAATGTTCTTAATTTTTTTAAATGACATGTCACCAAAAACAAACTCATTATAAATATGCTTTAAATTCGTGTTATCTTGACGAAATATGCGTAAAAAATTTGCATTATCTCTATTAAGTTGTTTCGGAATTTTACTATATGTTTGTGTTAAGTAAAAACAATCCTTTTCTTTATATCTACCCTGTGTGAAGTAGTTTCGCACCTCATTCTGATCCTCTAATATATAGTCATTAAATATAATAACAGACCGTTTCTTGCAATCATCTAACTTTATAACAGAAGGTTTGAATATAGTCAACTGATAAGGGAACCTTTCTTGTATACCATTATAAAATTGTTGCAGTTGTTGTTGTTACTTGGCTTGTTCTAAACTTTTAGAGAGTACGTATAAATATCTCTCATCCCAATAAGGCCAATTTGGAGATAGACTGAAATTATCAATAACTAATGTTGTTTTCCACAACCTGATGTGCCTATTACTAAGCAACGAATGTTATTAGGAAGAAGTTCAACATTCAACTTATCATAATCATTAGGTATCGAAAGTCGTTTCTTACACTCCACATTTTGGGTTGATTAACTATATTATAGCTTTGAGATCAATCCAAGAATTATGGTCTGAAGATAAACCTAACCATTTAACATATGCTTTGTTTTTAGTTATAAGTATAACCTTTTCTATTAAGTATACATGAGGGTGTTTGGTCTTCATTAGTTCTTGCTCATAAAAACGACCCTTAATAATCTCATTGCGTTCATCTTTTAAGTGATATGTAGGTGGATCAGTCTTAAAAACTGTAGCTATTTGAAAATTTTCTATGCTCCAATTGCGTGTGAAGCCTCTTTCAAACTTATTTTTTAAAATTTACTAAATCGAACATAGTCTTCTACTCTATATTTCGCCTATAACGATGGTATACACCTCCTGCAATAGACCGTTGATATTAATTTTTGTTCATTTTCTTTCTTTACGGCATCAATTGGTTTCATTTTTATCGTTCTATGCATATAATTATTGTTATGTCTTAATTAGCGCTTGTAATATATTGTACCATTTGTAATTACCTTGTAGTGTGAATTGCCTCCACATCCAATTATGTAATGTTCTATTAAAACGTTCAACAATACTAGCTTTCTTATCACTCTATGAAGAATAATGAGTAATACCTTTTTGATTCATTAATTTAATAAATTCTTTATTATAAAACTCGCTGCCGCGATCTGTTCGCAAATACTTTGGTGTTTGTTGAGTTGCTTTGAGTATTGAATCAAATGCGCATGTAACTTCATTCCCTGTTTTATTTTTAACTGGTACAGCAAATGCATACTTACTAAAGTGTCAATAATGGTTAGAAGATAAGAATATCACTTATTTAATTTAGCTAAACCTTTCAAGTTTCCAGAGTTAATTTCAACCAAGTCTGCTTGCTATAAATCATGTATGCCCTTGATTACAACAGGTATTCGTCTATAATTCCGTATCGCGGGCTTATGCAGTTCTTCAACAATGGATAATCTACTATTCATTCTATTGAGAATTAATTTAATTTCAAAAAACATTCTATTGAGAACTAATTTAAGATCGAGAAATCAATTGAGCAATAAAGATCATGCTGATGGAAATAAGATATTCAGCAGGTGAGAATTTATAAGATCGAACTACAAGCACATAACATTCTACAACATCAAAATCATGAAGTACAATTTCATCTTCTGATGGTGCATCTGGTACTCGACTACCTTCATGTATTCCTAATGTTAGATTGCCAAACTTTTGTCCACCGCTCGCTGAATATATATCAACAATAGGAAACTCTTTATTCTTCTTCTTATTCCAATCAAAACCTATAATTTTAAGTTTCCCAAGAAAAGCTATTTCGAAATAGGGTGTATTCATATCAAAGCGATATACCTTACCACTAACATTGCCACGAGTAAAATCACGTTCCTTATTAAGTATTGAATATATTTTAAAGAACTGAGCGCTATGTAAATTATGTATTGATGTTAGCAATTCATTAGATGTAGCGGATATAGCTCTATATACATCGCTTTTTAACTTATCTTCTAGGTTTTTGTGTTTTGCAACAATATCATTCTTTATTTTATCGTTATTAGAATTAAAGTTTGTTATGGTTATGACATTTTTAATACTATCTTGCACCTCCCAAAGTTAAGTCACTGTAGGCATTAGAGTTATTGATGCTTCTACATTAAAATCATTAAAATTAGCATTAAAATTAGCGAAAGTCATTAAAATTAGCATATTTTTTAGATAAGTTATTAAGAGTATTAGTCGCAGATGTATATTTCGTTCCTTCACCACTAATATGTTTCTGAATATCAGCAATGAGTGTTATGTGTTAGTGTAGTGTCCTCTAAACCTTCCAACATATCCTTTAACCAACTATTTCATTAAAAACATAAAAAGAAATAATTTTTGAATGTTTTTGTATCGCTTCTTTAACTTCATTTTGTATGCTCGCCAACAGTTCTTGTATACCGGGATGATTTTCTAACGTTGGAAGGAATGATATACTAGATTCAAGGTTTTGTAGCTGAAATTTAATAATATTTATCACTTCAGGGGGGTTTTCTGTTGTCTCGATTACTGTTTGAATATTAGTTATTGTTTTTCTTATTGTTTCCACTTCTTGCGAAGTGTGAAGTGCGTTAATAGTTTCTTGGAGATCACTTCGATTTTATTTCATTTTGATTTTGATTTGTACCTAATTCACTTAAAGACTTACGTATAATCTCGATATCAGATTGCTTCGGTGTGTTCTTTTGTATTTCTATTAATTCACTTTGAACAGTGCTTACAACATGCTGAAGATTAATTAAATCTGTAGGAAGAATTAAAAACTCTAATTTCTTATTTAACTTTGTTAGTGCTTCCTGTGAACTACTTACCTCAGTGGGAATTTTATTTACAAGGCTCTGTAGGTTCTTTAGTTCAATTTGAATATTTGTGAGTTCTGCTATATTATTAATTATTGTTTCAAAGTCACCGAGCTTTCTATTAATTTGCGATACATCACTATAAACAGGTAGGTTGGTTAGATCGTCACGGAGTCGAGAAAGGACTCATCAGTAATAGTTTTAAGTTCATTTTGAAGTTTGGAAATAACTTCTTGCATCCTTTGAACATCTTCTTGGGAAGGACTATTCTGAAGAGTATTTTCTAATATGTTCACAGTTGTTTGTAGACTTTTAAATATGTTTTGTAGCTCCGTAAGCTTTGATTTCAGATAAATAAATCTTGTCCAGCAGTATTTCAAATAAATTGATTTTTATTAATGTTACTTGATTTTGTATTGTTATAATATTTTGAACTTCAATCAAATAATTTTTATTTACCAGCTGTGAATACATAAGAATAACACTCTTAAACTCATTAACAAGTTTTGAAGTAACTCAAGTATATGTTGCTGTGCTTCTGTGATTTCTGTTTCAATATTTGAAGATAATGTATTTCGTAGTGCATTGATTTCACCCATTATTACTTTAATCCTTTGATCCAGTACTGTTGTTTCATTAATATCATAAGGGGAATCAGATAATGTTTCATGCTCATGCGACTTCTATCACGAGTATCCAAATAAATCTGTTGGCAGATTACAAATAAACTATATATAATATAAAGTAACCAAAAAAGTTTTTATTGTCACATTAAATATTTGCAACAGGAAAGAAACTAAATAACACACGTATGTGCCAAGTGATCAATATATATATATATATATATATATATATATATATATATAAAAGACTTAAAAGCTTTTATTAACATTAAAGGAGAAACAAAATCAGATCAGAGAAACGTTAAAATGAACATTGATCGCATGTTGCGTCATTGACTAACCGATAGTGCCCCAGGGCAATTTCGTGTTTCTCTGATCGGATTTGTCATTGTTCCCTCCTTTGCATCTCTTCTGAAAATAAACAGTTCTTAAAATCATCAAATGAAATAGCTTGTTCAACAACGTTTTTTCCGTATACCCTGACTCTCTTTCTACTTTCATTATTTATATATTTTATCGCATACATCTTTACTCTCAAACCAACAAACTCACTAATTGGTACACCCTTATATTCATTCTTCATCTTCCCCAGCTGTATTTAGTTCTTTGGAGGAAACTTACATGTATTAGGCTGTTGGTAGTTACTGGTGTCGAAATAATATCACGCATACCTTTATAAATGTCACTTGTTCTGATGAAATATACAAAGGAATCAGTGTCCTTGTATGCAATACTAATATTTTCTTTATATCGAGGTTTCATAACATCGTAAAGGAATCTATATAAACAACTTCGAAAGATCGAGCACTGCTGCCCCTACATAGTTTGCTTTATCTAATTTTACTGTTTTCTTTAACATTTGAACTAAAACTAAATTTTCATCATAGATCTCTTGTGGTTTGAAACGTGGTGATGCCACAAGATTTCGACACTCCCTTTCATCAGTAACAAGCCCCACATCAATACGATTCCTTACATTTTCAATAGACTTACCATAAATCGAATTATTCATTAATTTATAAACATCTTTCTCAAACGCTGTAGTAGCAGCAGTGCAACGATCTGTATTGTTATTAATATATGACTCGAGCCATTTGGATTGATTGAACCATAACACCTTATGTACCTTACGAATCTGCAACCCTGTTGTAAATAAAACTGTAGGAGTCGATAGTGCACAATGTAATTTTGCTAATCACTTAGCGTCAGTAAAAACTTTTTGCATGTCCCTCCTGGAGGAATTTCATTGATTGGAGCCATAGGAAAGTCTTGATGTGTGTCATGCAGCTCTTGTGGATAATGCAAATCCACTTCAGCAAATAACCCTTTCTCACTGTTTACTGGGTACTCCAGTATCTTTTGAGCGTCATTCCACTCTTATGGTGTTGGTTCCCACATAAAATTACCATAAGGTAATGCTTCAATCATCGCAGTCCCGTATAAGTTGTTCATATCTAGTTACATAAGGTATGATGGTTCTTCAGTAAGTTTATACTAATTAAGTATATAGCGATTATTTGATTTAGCATGGCGTAAAGAGCATTCAGTGATGCCTCCTCTGATTGTTCTATGAACAGATGCATGTTTACATCCGTCAAAAGCTGAAGCTCTTGTTTGGTTTCATAGAGCATTGCGGTCCATGCCAATTGAGGTGTTGTATACATTTGTGTAAAATCGAGACCATATGCAACGAAACATGTATCTCTAAAATTTTGAACCACATCAGCTGTTAATAATACATCTAATTTTAAATACATATCGTGATAGTCACCAAAAGTTTTACAGTTAAATTCTCGCCACATCTTCCTAGCAAAAGTTATAATCTTCATCACTACATACAGTGTTATTTAGAGAATTATTGAAATACTTTTGGAGAGGTATTTGTTTTGCATTAAATTTTGATTCATCAGTTAGATACTCATATGGAAAACAACTCTTACGTGTAAGAAGATTCATATATTGTGTTGGCATATGTTTGCGTGTGTTTTAATTTAGTCGGTTCTAATTTTGAGACTAGATCATTTAAACTGTGTGGCAAGATTCGATACAGATCCAGAAACCTTAACTCAATATTACGATCACCAATAGTAAACATTTTTGAGAATGTGATGTAACATTCCTCTGTTTGAGCAATAAGGTTAACCTTACCTGGCTGTAATCCTAAGTGCTTCACAATCAAATGAGCATCATAATTACTTAAATTATGTAGTAGAATCGGCACAATGTTTCTTTGTCGTTGTATTTGCAAGTTACATTGATTACATATAGCTGCAATAAAATTACCTACGAGATGGTTGTGATGATGCACTTTATAATTCTCTGGTGTAAATTCACGTTCACAAACACAACAACTTATTGCTTGGTTATATTGTTGCATATCCTGAGGAGACATTGGGGAAAGAGGTTGTATATGTGATAATTTATTAACAATATGATGCAATTCATTTTCCAGTTGATAAAGAAACTTTTCAGAGGCGTTTTTGTCTCTTCAGGTTTCAGAAATCGATAACAGGTTTCAATTGTGTATCATCGCCCCAACAAACTAAATAACCAAAACTATAGACCTCGTGGCTTTGAATCTTTTCTGTATATAATGTACTGGGATTGGGGGAACAAGTACTGATTGGTTTAACATAACATTTAAAATCCGCAATGATGATGACATCACTTTCCAGCAATGAACTTAGTTTTTTAAATTAAATAGTTTGCCCCGGCTTTGGCATGATAGTTTTTGTTGCTTTATGCAGTTTACAAAATGTAATGTGATCTAATAGTTTACCTTCAGTATGAAAATGTAATAAACACCTCTTACAATAGTAATATTTCTGTACATGTTTTGTAATTTGACTCTCTACTAGACAAGAAAAATTACTAATCAAACAATAATGAGTTGTTGTTTCATTTCTCACATATAAGAGATCAATTTGTTTATGTTGTGCTTCAATTACCAATTCACTTATGTAAAGGAGAAAGAGTGAATTGTTTTTTATTATAAGCATTTACATTAATGGCTAATTTACTGTGTTAATGGACATAACTCATTATATTGTTTTTCAAATTTATTAATATCTGTTAATGGTACTGGGAAGGATACATTACGCATTGCTGGTGTAAACCCACTCTCATATTGCACATAATTAAATACACGATGAGAATGATTGTCAACAGGTTATAACGCTGCCACGATACACCATAAGAAACATTTTTCATCATTATTTTGAATGTTGATCACTGCGTTTTTATCACACACCCATTTTGGTAATTCAATATACGATGAAGCATCAAATTTATTAAATTTTCTCACTGAAATTTTCAAGATATGAGCAGGATTCTCACACAAACTCCACCCGGACTTTTTCATTGCACGTTCTCCTTGTTCTGTACTTATAGTATAAAAGACTTGATCTATCTTATCCTGCAACACATCACGTATTACGAATATTTGCGCACCCGATGATACGTGAATTTTTTTTCTTCACCACTAATTGGAATTTGAAATAATGAAGAGAGAGTAATATTCACTTTTAATGCATTAAGATCTAGAAGATCTTTCTTTAATATTTCCAGGCATTCGTTCTTCATACTGTTCAAGAAAGAAATAGTGTCACAACAATTATGTGCACAGAGCACATAATCTTTTTGTGTGGCATTAAATGCACTACTTACACACTTATCACCGATTTTTTGCTTCTTTGTTTTTGGTTCGTCACTATGCATGGTTTTAATATGCTTCGATATATTAGTTTTTGAGATAAATTTACCGCAGTATTCACAAGAAATTTTTTCCATTTCTTTTTTTTGGGGAAAAAACTATAATATAATTATGAAGATTTGTTTTTTTTTTCACTAACTTCCGTTCGAATATTTAATACTTGAAATTTGTTTCGTTGCATACAAGAAAAGCACTTGTTATGTATTAACTGTAGAAGCAATGGTAGAACATACTAGTAGGTTTCAGTTCAAACTGATTTCCCCGTTTTAGCACTAACTTACTATAATTAGATGCTAAAATACAGTACACATATGAAGAGCACTGCTGAAAAACAATCCGCTGCTGAGCAAACTGGTATCTTATTCTCTATGGATTATAAATGAAGTAATCCTGCAATGTTCAAATACATATCAGAAATAAAATGAATTTCTCTTTACAAGCGAGAATCATCCTGGAAGGAAGCATGACAAAGCAACAAACATACAGATATTTTGTATTCATTTTTGTATGCCTTTGTTCCCATTGAAAGGAATAAAGCAAGACCGGATATGTTGTTTTCACTTCATAAAACACACGCTTTTTAATCTCTGAAGTTCATTAATGCTAGGAAATAATTTTATACTTCCTTTCGTTTTTAGATGAGTATCCACTTGTCATTATAGATCTTATGCGTGTATGTCAGCGGAAGGAAGTTGAATAGTTTGAGAATAAATTTAGTCCACTAACTATATAATCAGAAATATTTTATTTTTAATAATAAAGGTGGAGTCCCACATATTCTATAACACGACTGGAA
This sequence comes from Lepisma saccharinum, assembly GCA_022664845.1. Classification (NCBI taxonomy): domain Eukaryota; kingdom Metazoa; phylum Arthropoda; class Insecta; order Zygentoma; family Lepismatidae; genus Lepisma; species Lepisma saccharinum. Next base: position 19,428 of record JAGDQP010021347.1, read on the forward strand.
TACTGATAACAAAACAGCCAACAAAACACAATGCAAGGGAAATAAAATAAAGAAAATTCAAGGTTTTTGATTAAATACACCTAAACACATGAGAATCGCATTGTTACGCCCTTCCGCTTATAGAATCACATACACAATACGCTTCCGTCACCACTCATGCAATATCTAACTTCCGTTTCAAAGAGTTTTTCACAATACAAAGTAACTTTTATACATTTAGTTAACAACAGAATATACCACTGATTCGGGGTCTTTTTTCGCTCCATTTCGGGGAATATAATAGTTTCTTTGACATGATTATATAGCGCATGCATTATGCCTGTAACCTTTGTTTCCGTAACGTTTCATTTGAGTGAGCATTTCCCTATTTTCAGTTTCAAAGACTACTAGAGATATGGACTGATTCGGCGAGCGAAAACAATTTTCCTTCTTTTCCTCTAAATTTCCCTGTTAATTTCCTTATGTTGCCAAATTTCTGACTTTTCGTTCATTTTGTTTCGGCAATTTCTAAATATTTAATTTTCTGTTTCTAGTTTCATTATTTATTATTATTTTTGGGGAAAATTTCAGGAAATATTAGTTTTAACCTACTTTACAAGCAAAACAATCAGGCGAACGCCGGAATCCAAGGAGAAAAACATTATTTGTAAAAGAAACTGTCAAATAAAGACATGCGAAATATTTTTTGAGCATGAGTGTCCACTGTGCGAATGAAGTTCCTGAAATGCAAAGTAGCGAAGAGAGGCAACACACCATACAGGAAAGTTTGCGCTTAATAAGTTCTGGAGAGCAAATGAATAAAGTTTCCTCACCCATTCTTGATGGAGATTCGCGAAAGAAGTGATTGGAAGACCATTTACATAGAGACAGACACGCCCCCTCCGTTGATTAAACTTACTTCTTCGTCCAAAAGCAAGAGCTCAATAACTACAAAGCAACATAAGTAAATAATAATAAGAATTGCACTCAGTAAAGTTATAAAAATTAAAAGTGTACTCTCCAATAAACGGAGAAATAACACAATGTAACTGTAAACTGCGTTTATAAAGACAAATATTCTCGTTTAAGTTTCGAAATGAAATCATCTTTTAATACCGGTAAAAGGTATAGTAATTCTTCAAAAGTCCGTAGTGTCTTCTGTGGAGTATTGGACTAATGCGTGGAAATGAAAGCATCAGAATTAAATCTGAGGTCGTCGGTTCGAACCCATTCATATTATCATTCACTTTTTCAAACTTTCATTTTGAATAAAACAAGTGAAAAATGATAATTTTACAGAAATATTTTCAATTGGATTCCAAAACTTGAATAAAATGACGAGCTCAGACAAGTACGTTACGCTGCCAGTTTTAACACTGAAAACGACGTAAGGGATGTAATTAAGGAAATCAAGGGAACATGTAAGTTAATATGGCCAGCTATCGAATTCAATCCAAATCCGGTGATTACAGAAGACAACATTTTAAACCTTTTCCCGTAAGTTGAAGAAGATTCTCTATGCTTTACTAATTTTGGAGTGCTGATTTCGAATTTAGCAATAGAATTTCTGTCGCACGTAAGTGTTTTGTGTTGTAACGTCTTTTACTTTTTCGTATATAGAACAAAATTGCCTGTTCATGTTGTCTTGATTTTATGAATATTAATACACTTTAGATCATAACCAGTGGTTCCGCCCCACCAAATCCTCGAGAACACCTCCAACTTCATAAATTTTGCTATCCAAAATCGATAGAAATCATGCAAAACTCCACTTACACCCTCCCAATTTTGACTTTACACCCCTCAAACTGAAAATCCTGGCGGAATTCCTGCTCATAACACAGGCTATCAAGCACAGAAATACAGTGATCAAAAATCCTACAAGAGAAAATGAAACTTAATTTGAGATTATGAAGCAATGTTTAATTTAGAGCTTTGAAGAATTGCAAAAGCGTTATCTCGTGTCTACACTAAATCAAAAGAGCGAAATTCCTCTCGGTTTGAACGGGAAAAGCGAAGATTCTTTTAGTGTGAATTTTTATCGGAGAAAAGTTTCTGCTTGAAAACGACGGTATTTATGGTAGCCTATGTGAATGGGAATGTAGACATATGTTCAGTTGAGTTTGAATCTGTTCATTAAAGTTTTCTTCCGAACACGAAAGCGACGTAATAAAATGATGAAAATGGACATCCTATTTCAACAAAGTTGATGGCATTGATTAGGCTGTTTTGAGCTGGAAATTCTCTAAGTCCAACTTCGGAAACAGTATCTTCGGAAACAGTAAACCAAAGATGCCAGGTTCGAACCCTCAAAGGTACGGTGAACCGTCCCAATTGAAAAAAATGTGCAAATCTCTTTCTCTTCTTTTAAGTGCAATAAGACATGTTGAAATGTTATTAAGTGTAGAAAAATGAAACATTTATTGAAATATGTAATGATACAGCATAGCCAAACTATCCATACATCTGAGCACGTGATGGTTTTGTCACCTATGTTTCCATACATATAAGAACATCTCCAAATGAAAGCAAAGACAGCAAAAATATTTGTCGCTTTTTTAATACAATAAACAAGACAGAGGAGAGACAAAACAACAGCATTAGCAACATATATGGATGTCATTGCCTTGGGCACAAAAATTCAGTCATGTTTCTTCGAAGGAGCTTGGTAACTATGTTCATGTTAGCTCAGCGGTAGAGCGATGGGACTTTTAATCGAGAGGTCCTGCGTTCGAATTCCGTTCGGGACATTTTTTTTGTTTGCAATGATATATTCCTCAAAGCATGTATAAGTAGATAAAAAATTACATTGAAATAAATAAGTTTCATATGTATTTATACAATCATTTCAGAACATAAGTAATTATTATGTTTAAAATATAGCATCAGACAGGTGGTGGGTGTTGACAGAAAGTCGGTATATTATATGTGAATGTTAAATACAAATAAATTAAATCATGTAATAACAATAAATAATTGCGTGTAGTGTATTTGTCTGCAGCTATTTGTCATGCGGAAGTTACGCCTCTATACTCTTATTTACAATCTTGAAATAGTCAAAGCATGTCAAAAGAAAATTAGGTTATAAGAGAAAAATATCCAAAGTCGGATCATCGCTGCAGACCGGAAGTTCAATATCTCCAAAGTTCACGATCCCCACGAACGATGAGGATACTAAACTGTACTTTAGTTTCTTTCCACAGGTTTCAGTTCAGTACTATGAAATGCTTTTTTCATATGGAAGTGGTGAGGCTTTAATCTCTCCAGGGCTTGGTTCCAAGTTCTATGATGAAGAGAAGTTACCATCGTCTTATTAAGTAGAAAGACAAACTGCTTGTATTAATCAGGGCTAGAACCCATGTACGTGTTGCATTGGTTTAGACAGAGAAGGTTCCCTGAGCTAAATTTACAACTAGAAAAGTATTCCCAAGATTTGTGTTATTAAGGCACCACCAGAATGAGTCACGCTAAGTGGACCATTCTATAGATGAGTGGTTTTAGATAAGGAAGATTAGATTGGTGTAGTTTAGTTATAGTAAAATTGGGTCATTCCTGGACAATCATCCAATTTTGGAAAAACTGGTTACATCACCATTTCAGATTTTTTTTCATATGTAGCTTCCTACATACCTGAAGATATTAGAACGACTTTCGAAAGAAATGTGATGCTTTTACATCTCTCGGGGTGACCATATTTCCAACATTGCGGGTGATATTTTTTACTCCCGTAGGATATGTACGGAAACCTACATATCTAAAAAACTAGAAGAACTAAAGAGCTGAATTAAATACCATTGGGTAGCTCTTGAAGTGCACTTGGAAGACGTGGAATCCCGTCTTTGAAACTTAATTTCTTGATTAAAAAATTAGGCTGAAAATAAATTTACGAATTGTATAAAATTCGATTTTTAAACCAAGATTTTGAGGTGTAGGGGTTGAATAAAATTCTGCAAAATGTTATCATGTTAAGACCTCCCAAAAGAGTTTCTGACCTTGAGACTCTTTTTTTCTACGGGTGTTCAAACATGGCTCTTTGCGAAAAATGCCGGATTTCGGGCTTAAATATTGCATATGCGTCCTCATGAAACAATTTGAAATGTGGTTTCGAAAAAGCTTCGTATGTGACCAACTAACAGTAGAAATTGCAACTTTTATTTTGTAATGGTTTGGTCAATACCAGCGGATTTTCTTCGCTATACGTTGCAAATGCGAATGTAGTATCTTCACGAAAGTCACCATGGTTAAGGAAGAAGTTGAATATAATACTGCAGTTTCTCTTGTGATGTTTAGAACTATCAACAGGATGATTATGTAGAAAACTCTGTCGCGTTGAATCACAACGCTTTCTTGCTATAGAAAAATTGCTGTATTTGAGTCTAAAATATATCAAATGGGCCATCATAAAACTCTGAAATTTGGTCTTCTACACGAAGCTTTGTATGTTCTCAAATCACAGTAGAAATGGCAATTTTTGGTTTTGAGTGGTTTGGTCAACAAAAAGTTCTCCATGGAAGTTAAAAGTGTGTCTTTCAAGCAGCGTAGTAATATGAAGCTGCATATACACATATAATCCCCTTGCACTAACCAAACCAATTAGAAATAAAGGTTGTAATTTTGGTTGTGAGCCGACCACTAACAAGGCTACCTTTAAATTTCAGTTTTTTTAATTATATATTTAGGTCCGAAATCCTGCATGTTTTAACGAAAGGCCATGTTTGAACCCTGTTAGAAAGAAAGGAATGTAATTCAAGCAAATATTTTTTTGAATATAGACACTCATTTGGTAGGTCTAAACATTACAAATGACACACCCTTAGATTCGACTGTTTCACAGAAGAACAAAAATGTCTTTGAAGATACCATATTTGCATTTGCATAGTATGACCGCGGAGAAACTAACTTGCACTGACCCAGGAAGCTAAATGCCGACAAAGACGGCAAATCTTCGTGGATTTTGGTCGGAGCGGCGTCGGGGATAGGCAGAGCCCAAACTAGTAGTCGGGAAGTAGATGGGGGAAGGTCGACGTGCAGTCACAAGTGGAGTTTGGTCGTCGGGCCATTTCCGGGTCGCTGTCGGTCTCTGACTTCCCGGCATAAAGACGAAACTCCGATCATCCCCCAGCACTTATGGTAGGAAAAGGCTGTTCCCCGTCCATTTCCTGATGGTCGAAAGAAGAGCGAGCCTACTTTATTATTGATGGTCGGGAAATAAGCGACTCCCCAGCCACTTCCTGGTGGTCGGGAAAAGGTTGGGTTTCGCACTTTTCCGACCGTTTTAATCTAGAATTTATGTAACTCAAATATCGGCATTCCTTTGCAAAAGGTTTCTGCCGGTAGATTAGAATATAGAAAGATGAAATGGGAAACGTTCCTTACATTTGTTAAAAGTAAAAGTGCCTTATGTGGGGTCAGGAACTTATAATTTATTCTTAGTACTAGCTGTTGCCTGTAGCGTCACTACTCGGAAGCCGTCTTCGAATATCTGGTTGTACGGTCTAGTGGATAAAACGCTGGAGAGCTGTTCTAAAGGTATCGGGTTCGATCCCACCACATGCCACCGATATTTTGTTTTAAAAGGAATTAGTTTTTTCAATTCTACTTTCACAATAGGCACTTTTATGCTACCTTGTGGAACATCATTGAAATAAATCAGTTAAAGCCAGGTTATACATAAATTTCAAATATCGAGGTTAGACAGTGTTGCCTGAGCGTTTATATGTCAGTCTGTCAGGATTTCTGTTTTATATAGAGATTGTATTATTATTAGTAGTAGTAGTACTAGTATTGCCTTTTCAGGATATTATAGTATAAATTCAAATTCGATTATTCTAAAAAGGTTAAGAGTACTGGCATATTATTTTTAATATGGAAATTTTAGAATATTGACCGAGCTACCGTAGGTCAGTGGTAGAGCGTTGGCGTAGCATTCGGGAGGCCGTAGGTTCAACCGCAGCGGTCGACTATCCAGATTGAGGTTATTCCACGTTTTCCTCAGTCACACCAGGCAAATGCTGGGATGGCACCTACAGCATAAACCTGACCAACACCCTCTCAAATTCTTTCCCATCCTCTATCCCGGGCTAATCGTTATAAATAAAATTCAAATTTAGAACATAGAGGGAAAATGTTGAATTAGTGTTTCCTTTGTACAAACAAGGCATCATAAATTATTAACTGATTCTGATAAAGATTGTGTTTGTTTAAACGTATAATCAACAACCATTACGTAAAATATTTTTATTGCTATCAAACTTCAATATTTAACACCTTCTTGTTTAGCTGTATATCTATCTGCTATCTGTATATCTATATGTATCTTGTATGACTTAGGCTGTATTGGCACCATGTTGTTCGTAGAACATTAATAAATATTGCATTACATTATTATTACCACAACAAATGTAGAGATATTTCACGTTACTAATACACGGCTAAATAAAAACTTAAAATTTATAATTCATGTATACTGGGAAACATCGAGTTTCAGGTGATAACAGTAGTTCAATTACGATATTTGATGATCCTCTGAATCTACACAAAGTGACAGTAATCGTGGTGCAAAACTAAGAGTTTTATTGTAGTTGTATTTGCTATGAAGTTTTCTTTTCGAGGAATTCTGTGTAATGAAGAACAAACCGAAGGTTTTCGGACAATTAAGCTCGAAATACGGCATTTTTTCGCACAGGATCATGTGTGAACTCCCGTAGAAGAGAAGTAGTGTGATTCAGGACCATGATTTTTGCGTGCGTACACTCGATTGGTAGGTCTAAATATTACAAAATTTTGTAGAATTTTACTCAATTCCTTGAAGAGTATTTGAAGAGAGAACCCCCAAAACTTTGTTAAACATCAAATTTTACACAATTTGTTTCTTATTTTTTAGCCTAATTATTGGAATATAGAAATTAATTTTCAGAAAAGGTGATTCCGTATGTTCAATGTACACTTCAAGAACTACCCAACGGTGTTTGATTAATCTTTCTTTAGCTCTTCTGGTTTTTTATATAGATATATTCAGGTTCCCGTACATGTCTACGGGAATAAAAAACGCTACCTGTCATTTTGGAAATATATTTGCCGCGCGAGAAATAAGGGTCTTCAAACGTGGTTTTGATATCTTCTGGTATTTAAGAACCCATATACGAAAAATATTTTTTTTACGAAAATGTTGATGTAACAAAGTTTTTCTAAATTTGATGATTTGTCGTGGAATAACCCAATTACATATGTTTTAGTTTCTAGCATAAAGTATGAAGCGAAATGCTATTAACATTTCATTCTAATACCAGGGTCAGTCATATGTTCGTAGCGTTGGGTGGCCCCGCCCACTCGATGCCGGAAAACCATGTGCAACGTGTAGAACAGGTGAAGGTGTTGGTGGAAGAAAGCGTGTCACTTGTCTATCTGATCACAGCGCTAACGGTGTTTGGGAGGAACTACGCGTTGAATACACAGTTGGCAGGAGAATATGAGGAGAAACTTGTGTATCGTGTGCTTCTGCGCCATTACTGGAAAAAGAGGTTGAATGCAGCAGCAGCAGCCAAGGAAATTTGTGCCGTAGAAGGTGAAGGTACTGTCCACCCGTCCACAGCTAGAAAGTGGTTTCAACGTTTTCGGTCTGGTGACACCAGTCTCGATGACAAGTCCAAGAGTGGACGCCCTGTGACGATGGATATCGATGCCCTCCTGAACGCTGTTGAAGGAAACCCAGGAAGCAGTACCTGTTAGCTGGCAGATGAGGTCCAGACATCACAAACCAGTGTCGTTTCTCATCTGTATCAACTTGGTTTCGCTCCAGCCAACCGAGAATGGCTCCCCATGATTTGACTCCCGCTCAAGCTCAACAACGTCGGACCCTGTGTGAAGAACTGCTTCGAAACCCAAGTGACGACAGGTTTTGGCGGCGGATCATCACGCATCATGAAAGATGGATCTTTCTTCGTTATCCTAACACCGGGAAATAATGGCTTCGACCAGATACCGAGGCGCAACCAGTGGTTCAAAGAGCGCGGTTTGAAGAGAAGACAATGCTGTGTGTGTGGTGGTATTTCGAAGGTCCGGTGCACTGGGAGCTCGTTTCACATGGTCATTTCGTAGATGGGACATTGTATGCTGAACAGCTGCAACGGGTATACGGCATTGTGCGCCGTCGTTATCCAGCACTGGTGAACCGAAAGCGACTGCTCCAATTTGACAACGCTCTATGCCACAGGTCAAGAAGAGTTCACCAACACATTGCGGACATGGATGGCGTGGACATTTTACCACCACCACCCTACAGTCTCGACCTTGCGCCATCTGATTTTCATCTGTTTCGTTCCATGGCACACTTCCTGCGGGGCAGACAATTCCATTCCGTGGATGATGTGACAACTGGCATTACTGAGTTCTTTGCTTCAAAGCCTGCAGCCTGGTATCGTCAGGGGCTTGTGTCACTGGTGGAACGTTGGAGAAGGACTATACAGTGTGATGGGATGTACTTCGCCGAATAGGCTTCTGTGGTACAGGGGGAGGCGGGTGCTGCACATTATCCATGAAAATGCTACGAACATATGACTCACCCTGGTAATAATTTTCATAAAGAAATTTTCATCAATAAGAAAAGCTGTTTTAACAAAGTGAATTGTTATATGCTTTTACACGTATAAAATATACAATGCAGATTTAAATCTGAAAAAAAAAAACATACAGACACAATATTGTTCTGTTCGAAGACAACTGCGTAGAAGGAAATATACACGGTGTATATTCCTTACCAAACAGTAAGATTGTTTTACTATTACTAAAATAAAAAAAAGTAATTTAATCTTCCTTATCTAAAATCACTAATGTATCACGATAGTCCACTTAGAGTGACTCAATCTGTTGGTGATGTGATAATCTTGCCAACATTCATCTAGCTGTAAAAGTAGCTCATGGTAAAAACCTTAGCTTTCTCAACCAATATTACACGAACGTGGGTTCGAGCCCTGGTCAGATTAAGTATTTTTCATATTAGTTAATAAGACAATAATAACTTCTCTTCATCAGATGACAAAAGTATAGAATTTGCCAGCAAGAGAGAGAAAAGCATTTCAGATCCATGGAAACAACTTCTGTCTTCTTTACAGAAGAACAGTTTAGTATCTTAGTGACTCATCGTTCGTGGGGACCATGAGCTTTAGGGATAGTGAATTTGCTGTATGGCACCTTGGTCCGACTTTGGATATAACAGCATTTACTTAATTTGTATTTAACGTTCACATATAACATACTGACGTTCTGTCAACACCCAGCACTTCTCTGATCTTACATTTTAAACGTAATAAGTACGTATGTCCTGAAATGCTTGTATGGATACATATAGAACTTATTATTATTATTTTATGTAATTATTCATGCTTTTAGGAATATATCATTACAAAAATAAATGTTCTAGAACGGGATTCGAACCCACTACCTCACGATTAGAAGTCAAAGTTCTAAAGTAAACATTGTTTCATAACCTCAAATTGAGTTCCATTTGCTCTTGTAGGATTTTTGATCACTGTATTTCTGTGCTTGATAGCCTGTGTTATGATTAGGGATTCCGCAAGGATTTTCAGTTTGGTGGGTTTAAAGTTAACATTGGGAGGGGGTAAGTGGGTTTTGAATGCTTTCTATCGATTTTCGATCAGCTGTCGATTTTCAAGTTATGTGACACAGGTGGTGGTGTGGCGAAATCACTGGTTATGATCTATAGTGTGTAAATATTCATAAAATCAAGACAATATGAACAGGCAATTTTGTTCTATATACGAAAAAGTAAAGAAGTTATGTCACAAAACACTCACCTGCGACAAAATTTCTATTGCCAAATTCGAAATCAGCACCCCCAAATTAGTAAAGAATAGAGAAATTTCTTTATCTTACGGGAAAATGTTTTAAACCTTGTCTTGCGTAATTACCGTCTTGAACTCGACAGCTCGCCGTATTAACTTACATATTCACTGGATTTCCTTAATTACATCCCTAATGTAGCTTTTAGTGTTAAAATTGGCAGCGTATTTCTTTGAGCTCGTCCTGTTATTCAAGTCTTGGAATGCAATTTAAAATATATCTGTGAAATTGACATATTTCATCTGTTTTATTCAAAATAAAAGTTTGAAAAAGTGAATGATCATATGAAGAGACTAGAACCGAGGACATCAGATTCTGGTCTCAAGGACTCATTTCCACGCATTATTCCATTACGCCACATAGGACACTTCATATATTGGCAAAATTACTGTATATTTTGCCAGTATTGAATGATCGTTCCAGTTCGAACTTAAACGAGAATGTTTGTCTTTATAAACGCAATTTAAATTTACATTGTGTTATTTCTTTCTTTATTAGAGTGTGCATTTTTTTTTTTTTTAACTTTAGTGGGTGTAATGCTTATTATTATTATTTACTGAAGTTATTTTCTATTTTTGAAGTTCTGCATGCTCTTCGCCGATGAAGTAAGTTTGAAACATTCAAATTTATGATTGTTTACAATAATCTCGTGATATTAAGAATTATGTCCATATCCAGGATTGGAGAAGGATCTAAAACGTGTACATGGTTTCAAACTAGGGGCTTCCAATCACTGCATTTGTATATTATCGAAGGAACGTAAGGGGAAACAGATATTTCTTACTTGTCCAGAACTGATTAAACGCAACATTTCGTGTATGGTGTGTTGCCTATCTTCGCTACTTTGCATTTCAGGAACTTCATTCGCACAGTGTATATCAGTAGTGATAAAATGGTTTAGCTGAGGTCGGAGGAATATAAAATATGCAGAGAAGTCGGTCATCGATAGTTCAATGATAGAACAGCTGGCATGCAACTGGTTGGCCCGGATTCAATTCCCGCTAACTGCAGTGACTGACTTATCGCTAACACTTTTCAACATGTTACTGTATACAGGAAAGCCATTTGGGTAAACAAACATATTGCCAGGTATTATTTCATTGGAATTTGAAATTAATATTATCCTGTCTATTTATTTATTTTGAAATCTATTTAATATTTTTGTACACACACGTTTCTTGTTAAACCTATAATTATGAGCAACCGCCCATGCACACTTGTATTCATTTCTTCTGACAAAATCGTGTTTCTCATACTGTCATACATGATGCTTTTCAGTTAATGTTGTTCATAACATTATAATATACCAATAATATTATTTATACCAATAACATTATACCAATAACAGAGTAAGCGAGTGACGCAGTCACGAGCGTTTTGCAAGGTACCTGTCGCTCGCAGCGCGTAGCTGGTAGCGCTTTTAAACTCAAGGGCCTTGGTCCTTTGCGGAGGTTTTGACGTGAGTTTTTTTTCATGGCAACATGTATGTCGACGGAAGGACTTCAAAATGGCGTCGGGAGCGATTTTTGCAAATCAGACGAAACACGTTCTGTGTCGGGGGACATCGAAATAACCGGGAGGTGGGAGAGAAAATCTTAAATGTACGTTTGCCTTCCAGTTGTCTCCCATCTTTGAGAAAGTCCTTCGATTTTCAAATAAGGTCTTAGTTTCTGCGTAATTGGGAGTCGGAAACGGGGTTTTGTCGGTTTTCGACACTTTTCACAAGATTTCAAGCTCCCGAGTGCACGTGTACTTCACCCTTCCGATGTTAAATGTGGTTTGGCTTGCTCGATAGTAATAGCATTGTATATTGCCATAAGGGAGATCAACATAAGGGGCTATGGCGTCACGCACTATATTAAAGGTATATAGTGGATGGATAATGTACAGGATAGGGGGTCTAAGACGTCACTGACTAATAAATGTATATATTAAATGGATGATGTACAAGAAAAGGGGCTATGACGTCATTCAGTAGGCGCATATAGGATAAACACAATGTTTGCTAACAAATACATGCAACCAGCGCTAAATGATTATGTAGGGTAAGCTGGGTTAACCTACCCCATGCTTAGGGGCACGAAGCGCTCATATAGGCTAACCACATTTCTTGGCAACCAATAGAGATACTGACATGCAACCAATGTTAAATGAGTCAGTAGGGTGGCGTGGGTTAAACTTCTCCCTGTTTAGGAGCACGAAGTCCCCCATATAGGGTAAGCACATTTCTTGGCAACTAATAGAGATATTAGCATGTAAGCAACGTTAAATTAGTCATTAGGGTAAGGTGGGGTAACCTACCCCGTGTTTGAAGCATATATCTTCTCAACCAATAGAGATAAAGCACATGGGAGTTGCTGCAATATAATGTACACTCGAAAACAAAACTTTTACACTTTGTTTACCCTAGCAACCACCCTAGCAACGGCTATACTACAGATCGTGGAGACATAAGAGTTGCGGCAATCGACTCTTGAGTATGTTAGACAACCTGTGACACTTTGTTCACCCTAGCAACCACCCCAGCAACGGCTAAACTATACAAAGTAGAGACATTTTAGTTGCTGTAATCGATTGTACACTCAGAAACAAAAGTTGTGACACTTTTTTTT
>JAGDQP010021348.1:10132-31876 GCA_022664845.1 Lepisma saccharinum
ATATATATATATATATATTAACACGCTAGCAGCCATAATTTTGAAGATATTTGAACCAAATTTTTATATGTTGTTTCTAGGCTTAATAGCTCGGTTTAGTTCGTTAATGAACAAAATCGGTCGCCATCTTGGATCCAAAATGGCCGCCGAACCCATTGTTGTATAGAATACACAGCCTAAACGGCTGGAACTAGAAATATCAAATTTGGTAACACTATACATTATCATTTGTATGTTACTAAAATATTACATGATGTATCCAAGGACGCCATATTGGATCCAAAATGGCGTACCTAAAAATCCATTTTCCACACCGTTTGAGCTAGAGATGCGAAATTTGGCGTAAAGGTGCATTATGACGAGTAGCTTAAGGAAATATCACAACACTTGGGAAAAGTCGCCATCTTGGATTCAAAATCCCATTTTGCACACCGTTTGAGCTGGATAAATGAAATTGTACTTGAAGTTGTACTATCACAAGTAGGTCACGACAATATAAGAAAACTTTCAAAAAGTCGTCAACTTGGATCCCAAATGGCCGCCCCAAAAACCCAATTTCCAAATCATTGAAGGTAGAGAAACGAAATTTTCAATGAAGGTGTATGACCAAGAGTAGGTTACAATAAATGGGGCAAATCTTCCCTTTGGGGGCGCACCTCCCCGTGGGAGGGTGCAGATGGACTCCGTGGTGGTGTAGTGCTGCAGGGAGATTTTGGTTAAGATAAAGGAGGCGCATCCTCTCAAAAGCACTGAAGTTGGGGGGCGAGCCCCGGCTCCCAGCGAAACTTCCAGATCTACCTCAGCCTGTAGGCCTACCGAAAGGGATTTTTTCTTTTGAGGCCTTTTTCGTAGCTTGAGTTGATTGTACTGTGGGGGGTGAAGAAATCAACAAACTTCTATATGTGAGTTGGAAGTTATAATCGGTAATTTAAGACAATGACCGCCATTCGGAAACGAAAAAAAAAAAAACTAGGAAAGATAAAGAGAAAAAAATGAAGGAAATAGATTCTATCGCTAGAAAGTTTCACCAAACCTATAAAAAGTTTTACTCCTAAGTGGATACAATTTAACACAGTGCGTAGTTTTTTTAATGTTAATTTCTCCCGCCACTGAACAGAGAACAAAGTTAAATTATGCTTGAAGTCTTTTCGCTCCTGGTACCACTAATGAACTGCTCTTCACAGCCCCAGTTTCAAAATGAAACCTCGGGTAATTTCAGTTCAGATTTTTCTCTTTTCTTTTTTTTTTTTTTAAAAAAAAGAACAATCAATATTTTCCGCTTCCTAATGATTCAGTTTTCTTCCGTACCAACAAACGCCACACATGTCTGAAGAAAGGGTAACTCAAATATTACATTTAAATGATTCTTCTGTCAAAAAAAAAAAAAAAAAAAAAAAGGGCACCATACAAGAAAATAATTTTCTATAAATTCAATTTAAAGTTTAGTTCCAATTATAACAAGTGAAAAGAAGTTTATGGACTGACCCAATGATAACGTACTGAAATGCGTATGGTAAAAGGAGAAAATAAAGATAGGCGCTAGCAACTGTACTTAAATAGCTTCATCCATTTCAAAAGTTATTCGCAAAAAAGTACCAAAGTGAAAGTTATTTTGTAACTCACTGTACAACCAGGTATGTTTCTAGACAGTAATCACTTCTTAGTTGAAGAAGTGAACGTTTGACCAAAGAAAATAATCATAAGTGAATCTTGCTATACTGTGCATAGTATACAGAAATTCCCGTCCCCCGGCCTACTCGTCAGATGGCAGCACAAGTCTAAGATCACGTGATACCGTCTAGAAATTCAATTGGCGTCATTTTTAATTTCCATTGGCTAAGATGTCAATCAAGTTTTTGACCATAATAGACGTTATGTTTAACAAAAAATGTTTAATAAATTTAATATTGTTTATCTTCTATCTTGGTTTATGGTACTTTTTATTCTTTAGAAATAGATTGCTCTGTATCTCATCTTTGCCATTTAAGCTTATGTTTTTTTTTCTTGATTTTATATCCATTTTCGTCTGTTTGAGGTAAAAAGAGTTCTTCTTCGTTCAGTTACATAGATAAAGAATGAAGATTAGTTGGTTAGAAACAAGGATGTTCTAATAGAGGATTTGCTGGCAACTAGCTCATGAGCAGAGAAAGAATGAAGCAAAAAAAAAAAACTGTGCATCGAGCAAGGCGACGTACCTGATTGGTTATCGAACAACTAGAGAGATTGTTGCCATCTTTGTTAGCCGAAAACAATGTTTCTGATTACAGTAAGTGGGCTAACCGGACGGGACTATGCTGTGACGTTTGGTTTCATGGTTTTCGCAAAATCGCATATCCTCTATTAGAACATCCTTGGTTAGAAACTGAAGGCATCAACTCTGGCCTCAACTGTAGCTACTATCGAGGTATACGTGAGAACTTCAAGCAATCGCTTATTATTATTATTTTTTGGTTTGACATTTAAACCTTGGTAGTACAAAAGCATTTCCTAAACATATCAGCTAATTAGAGTTCGAACCACTCTGTTCAATATCTCTCAGCGGAAACTGAACTCATGAACACGCGCGCAGAAAATGAGCGCGCTAAATTCTCCGCAACTCCGAGGACGAAATCTTTATTTTGTTAGTTGTTTTATTTCAACTTGGGGAAGATTATTTTACTCTTTATGACCATAAGTTTGCCAGGAAATTTTTTTGGTCCCATTTTTTCAATGATGCACGCTGGGATGTCCATTAATGAAATGATTTGTTTTAATATTGGACACTATTTATAGCAAGGTAGAATTTGCATTTTTATAGCCAGGCTCAGCCACAAGTAATCCATGGCTCAGGCCGGGATAGGTTAGGGGAGAGGAAGCGGGAAGGAATCGGAAAGGTCTAAGTTGAAGATGCCATTAGGGCATTTGCCTGTTACGACTGAAGGGAAAAAAACGTTTAAACCTCAGTAAGGAAGCTCGATAGCTGTTTTCGAACGCAGGACCTTTGAAATGATCACTCAGTGGAATTCCATGAAACAATCAGATTATAATCGAAGAACAGTATTAAACAAATCATCGTGTTTACGAAACCTCACCTCACCTTATATTCGAAACCTCAGCAATGATTATTTAAATTATTTTTAGTTATACAGTATATCTATTACTGGGTATCCATTACTGGAACATCCAGATTATTTCGTGTCCATCACTGGTACAAAAACAATGTCAGACAAAAAACGTAATTTCCTCTCAAATAGTGTATGTTGATGAAAGTAATGGGTAGAAATCAATATAAGGAAGCATGGAGAACGTGTAACATTCTCATTTGATCAATACATTTAAACTGTATTTGAGTTAAAAATTATAACGGTGGAAAGTGTCCTTAAAGTGTCCATTACTGGTGCGTTTCCCTTATATGTGCAAAAAATGAACTCATAGATAAGAAGTTGCAAAATATGTACTCATTTCTTGTGCGCATAAGGTTTTTCTGGATATAGAAGCAGAGCATTTTTTGTACAATGTACACAGTACATTCTTTATTAATTTATATGCATAATTGTATCAAAAATATACCTAGTAGTAACAAACAAATAATACAGATGGCAGCAGTAGCAATGCAATGACAAAAGTGTTTCGAATGGCGTAACTTCTTTCATAATGTTCCAGGAAACTCAAGAATCCTTGAGAAAACTCATCAATCAACTGACAAAAGACTGTCTGAATCAGTAAAGTTGTTTCCAAAGAATACGATGAAAAGTGGAGAATCAAATTATGTAAAAAAAAAAGACAATGTCTTTAATTTCAAGTCGAACAAAGACTCTTTATTTAACAAAGATAATAAAGAAACAAACTGGAAGAAAGAAAACGTCTCTTTCGCTGCATAGCCATTTTGCGTTTCTGTTATTCTTTGGAAACACAAAACAATCCTCACTGAATAATCGTCTTTGTTTTCTTTTTATTCTTTGGAAATTTAATATTATCTGCTATATTCATTTGTTATTGACATTGATGAAAAAGGTTTCAGGCTATGACTAGAGAAATGAAAGATATACAAGTAAGATATTTTATGATTTTATTTTAAAACAAATAAAATGAAGAAAGGTCTGTTTACTGACATTTATTTTCCTCGAAGAAGATATCGTCTTTTTCAAAATATCGTTCCTTGGCCTATTGAAAATGTTTCTAATCCGTCCACAATCTTCTAACTGTTCTTTGGTTAGTATTATTTGTTCTCCACCAGCAATGAATTTAAAAAATGGAGCACTTTTATTTTACGGGAAAAAGCTTTACTGTTATTGATTTAATGAAATACAGATTTCATGGTCTAATGTATTCCATCTTTCTTGCGGATGACAAATACTTGTCTCACAAGGAAACAAAAATAAATACGACAACATTTGTTTTGAATTTGATTAAAGACAACTAATGTGAACCAATGATGCAGGAACAGAATCCGTTTAGGAGATACAAAAGCTTACTGGGGGTGATTCACGGTTTTCCTATCGTCTCGATTTAAAACCAAGTGAGGCGCAGCCCAGTGAGGCAGTAAGGGGGAATGTGCATATATGCTACCACCTGCTTCAGGCATCTATTTAAATAATCAATGTTTCGTTGGGAAAATTGGTGCAAGGCCTTTCAAACGATACCTGAACTATCTCCTTAGATCTGGCGATCTAGAAGTATTTGAACTCGTCCAGTTGAGACCTTTTCAACGACACCTTAACCACCTTCCTAGCGCTAGTAGTTCCTAACAAGGTTGATTAATTTAAATCAAAGTTATTTAAATCAGATGATTTTTTGAAAAAGAAAAATCAATGATTTAAATCAAATATTTTTTTAAAGAGTAGAAATAAAGTGCAGTATTTTTAATCATTCTGTGGTTTGACTTACAGGTAAGCTTTGAAATTCACCGTTAAGTCCTTAAGTGATGATAGGCTCTTATGAAATTAACCTAAACCAAAGTGATCGACCTAGAATTTTAACAAACTATTTGATTGGTTCATTTCATATTACACGCCAAATTTTAGAAGAGAACGTAGGAACCCAATTCACATTATAAGTTTACAGTTTGTATTACAAATATGTTTATTTTCGTAATACATACGAAAACTAACATAGAGAAAACAAACAATCCATTATTATATACAAATAAAACATGTTGTTTCGCAGGATTACTTAATATTTATTACGCAAAATGTATTTGTATATAATTATTTGATTTCTTCACAAATTGCAAAAAATAATTTATTCATATTGGAAGAAAAAAATTTACCTATGTGTTTGCTGAATGATGAAAATTCAAAGCTGTGCATCGACTATTGATTTGACCTCTCACTGAATTGAGTTTTATCTACGACCTTTAGACAATTTTGTATCAAACGGAATGAATGATGATGGAAGAATTGGTGGAATGAAGCAAGTGGGAGGAAACGAAAGAACTATGAGAAAACCTACGCACAAGGTTTTCGTTTCACCACAAAGCCCGCATGGCACGAGCCAGTATCGAACCTTGGACCCCACGGACCGGAGGTGAGCTCTACCACTGAGCGACTGGGGCTCCAAGATAGCTTTCAGACTTTATTGGAATATTGTCATAATATTCCCAAATTGATAGTACAATTCTGAGGACTGAAAACTAACTGAAATGAACTAAAATATACCTTAGAAAACTTAAATCGTGAAACATTTCGTTTGGGAGATGTAACGTGAAAACAAAAATTGTCATTATAGAACTTGGAATTACTTAGAGGCAAAGCCACCGACATCATTTTAGAAGGAAAACTGATACGTTGAAACATTGTAAATTGTTTCTTTTTCGAACGTATTACGGTGTATACCCCTCTGAAACCACTTCACTCACGGTATATCAACGAAAGTAACGTAGAAGTTTCCTACATGTTAACTTTCCTTGGTAAAATATACCATATCTTAATTCCTTTTCAAAAATATTACAAGTTGTTGAAATTGCCTATTTTCCATGTCTATCTTTCGTAGTGAACACCACATACTTGTGAATTTTACTTTAGTTTTTACTGTTTAAGATATTTGAAAAGGAAAAACTAACTTAGTAGCTTTTCCAGTGCCGCAAGTTATTAATAAAAAATTTTGATTTAAATAAAAAATCGACAAAAATGATTAAAAAAAACATGATTTTTTTGAGAAACCTAGTTCCTAAGTTACAAATTGCCTCCGATATTTCGAAACCCGCTCCTGCGAAGTGTATGATCTATAAGGATTTGCACTCGTCTGGCCGACACCTCAACCATCTTTCAATCTCTAGTTTTGTGAAAGTTTCTGAACCCTAAAAAGGACTCTCCCCGTTACTTCTAAACATTCGCCAAGAAGTTCGAGACAGTACCATCGTAGAGGTAGGCTATGGACTTACACGGGTATGAAGCACTGGGAGGTGGAAATGTACAATACAATGTATATCGTTGGGGAGAGTTCAGCTAGCTGTATACCAAATTGAAAGTAGTGTATGCAGAATGAATACGGATTGCGAGAAAAAAGGCAAAATGTGTACACGTGAAAAAAGTAGACGAAAGCAAGAGTAACGATTGCTGTACTGGCCGTGTGGTAAATGCAGCTGAATTCGGAGCGTGTGGTCGTGGGTTCAAATCTCACCGTCCACTATCATTTATTTTTCCAGTAGAAAAATCAGTGATGAAATGACACTGTGTATCCATCGTACTGGAAATCGGTAATTATTATGGGAAGTGAGAACGGTGGAAACACCGTTGACATACACCTGCGTGAAAACGAGGATACAAAAGGTATCATGTCCTAGATACATAACACACAACACTAGCAACGATCGGTCGAACTCCCTTGCAAGTGTTTAGTTTGATGTCCGACGAAAGTGCCAAACTCGCTTTCCAAAGTTCGCTTCGTTGGTTGACGGCTATTAGCTCGTATACAAAAGTTTAAACTAACAGATAAAATAAATGGGAGTCGACAGTGGGATTTGAACCCACACCCGCACGCTCCGAAGTAGGCTGCCTTAGCACTCGGCCACACGGCCAGTACAACATCCGTTACTCTTGCATCCGAGCGTCAGAGTTGTTGGAGAATCTGAATGCAGACCACCCAACTGTCTGTCCTGTCCGTTTTAGTCTCCGTCCGACGTGGACACTTGCCCGCCCACGGATTGATCTTTCTTTGTCACACTTCAAGAATTCGGAGACCTCCATGATTGAATTCCAGCAACGTTTTCTTGCGTTGCAGAGTCAGTACCCACGTTTTATCTCTGTTTTTACCGATGGATCCAAATCAGATGAATCTGTTGGATGCGCGTTTGTTGTAGAAGGGGAAGCCCGCCAATTTTGTCTTAATCCCAAAGCTAGTATTTTTACTGCTGAGCTACAGTATATGCTCTTTTAAAAGCTTTGGATTTTAGTCTTGTTCATGGTTTCAACAGCATCCTTGTTTGTACAGATTCGAAGAGTGTTGTTCAAAGCCTCGACAATATGTATTCGAAACATCCGCTCGTGCAAGATATTCTATGTAAGACACACGCCATCTGCTCTGCCGGTGGTGAGGTTGTCTTTTCGTGGATACCAAGTCATGTTTGTATCCATGGTAATGAATTGGGAGATGGAGCTGCTCGTGGGGCCACTTTAGGAGCTAACATTGATATTCCGCATGTCCCATTTCAGGACATGTTGATATATTATAGGCAGGTTACACGGAATGAATGGCAGCGACGATGGGATGACGTCGCTGTTAATAAATTGAAAGAAATTAAGGTAACTGTTGCTGCATGGAAATCATCTTGCCGAGATAGTAGGCGTGACGAAGTCCTTTTATGTCGTCTACATATAGGACACAGTCGCCTGACACACGGTTATTTGTTACGACGATTGGATCCACCACATTGTAATAATTGCAATGTGGTTTTAAGTATACGTCACGTGCTTTTAGATTGTCCCGGATATAATCATCTCAGACAACGTTATAACATCCCCAGTGACATGGCGTCATTATTAGGGGATGAACCAGATATGTTGCGGAGAGTTTTTAAGTATATTCGTGAGACAGGTCTATCTCCGTCTCTTTGAGATGATTATGTCCCTTAGCTGTTAAGTTTTATGTTTTACAATTGTTTTATTTTGTGAAGGCCCATTTACAGCCTTCACGTTTTTATCTCGTTGTGCTAAAGATTCTATACATATTTAGTTTTTACCACTATTCTTTCTGTTTCTGAAGACAGTTTACATCTTCAGGTTTTTATAAGATTTTATTATTTTAGTTAACAGCTATTTTTAGACGTGACAACGATAAGGGGCTTCTCCTGTATCGGGACGGGCGTAAGTCATAGTGCTGTTACCGCCCATACAATTAATTTTATCTTTATCTTATCCGTTACTCTTGCTTTCGTCTACTTTTTTCACGCGTACACATTTTGCCTTTTTTCGCAATCCGTATTGATTCTGCACAAATTACTTTCCATTTCCTATACAGCTCGCTGAACCCTCCCCAACGATATACATTCTATACATTTCCACCTCCCAGTTGCTTCACTCCCGTGTTAGATTTCTGCAAAGCTAAACAATTATTCTTCATTAGTTTGGTCATTCCGTACAACATTTGCACCCTTGGACAGCGATGTCTCGGAATTTTGTATTCTAAGATAGCTTTTGTATTTACCTTTATACAGAGTTGATGTGTTATGTTTGTTTATTGGAGGACAGAATAACTATCAAGCGAGAACAATTACGGATACATTTAATTTTTGATCGGTACCACGGTAACTCAGAAGGAAGTGCATTAACCACTCCGCCAGCCCCAGAATATCGTGGCAGTTAGCACAAAATTCCGATTATGGCAGTTAGCACGTAATCAATTTTTATTATTGTTTTTACAGATTTATCAATATAATTAATCTTTACTCTTGAAATGCTCATGGTTCCTCCGTTTTCTCCCAATATCTTCATTCCAACAATTCTTTTATCATCGTCCATATGACCTGAGACAACATTGTCTAAAGGCCTTAAATTAAATTCGGCATTTCTTCAAAGGACTTTGCTTTGGTCTGAGGGATTCAATCTCCAAATTATGAGCATTACTTTTCGAACACCCGATAGAAAAGAATATGTATATATTTTTTTGTTTCCGTGGCATGACGGATGCATGCTAATATAGAGGAAATTTTGATATTATAATACAATCGCAGCTAGAAAATCTACTTCCAACAAAAAAAAAAAAAAAAAAAAAAAAGCAACGACGAGAAGGTTATGGAAGAAAAGTGGCCAGCGCTGTAGAATCACGTTCATTAATTTCGTCTTCTTTTGTGAGAAAGCACTCAAGTGTTCTAAGGGACAGGCGAGAGAAGAAAACTGTTCTACTGTAATGGATTTCCGACTCTCAGAACCGATTATGGCGAATGAATAATGCATATTGCTTCAGTTTTCTACAGTGAAAAATGTTTGACTTGTACCAACTGTGACTGTAATAATATTTCTAAAAGAAGCCACAACAAGTGTCCAAGTACAGCAAGTTAAAACTGAGTTTTTAAGCCTCACTCACTCAATATTGCTAGTGACTTACTATACAGGGTGGTTCAAATTATGGGAACAACATTTGGGGAGGTGATTAATCATACCAGCACAAGAATGAAAATTATTTTCCACATGGGTTGAGATATGCTTTGGTTTAGCGAGGTACAGGGATGTCCAAATCGACTTACTAAACTTAACTGGACGTTGTGACAGCCCCTTAAAACACCTACCCTGTCAGACGACTGTATTACGTTCAAATAAAGCGTTAGGGCTGGTTTTCATGAAAGCTTGCGTTACTTGCGATTTGGGTGATTAGAAAATTGAAACACGTGTTTTGTTGTAAGGTAAGTGTAGCACGTGTTCCAACTGAATATTCTCCCAAACCGCAAGCAACGCAAGCGTTTATGAAAATCAGCCTTTACTCTGAATTTTTTGAAAAGTGCAATCGAATTTGGTCCTTGGTGCTATTTCTGCTTTGTTCTCTGTTCTTCTTCTGCTACTTGAACTTATTTCAAACTAGCTGATTAACGCCCGTTGGTGTTGGGTGAATAAAATACGTTGGTAACAGTAAGGGCTGATTTTCACGAAACTTTCGTTGCTTGTAATTTGGGTGAGTACCCAACTGAAATACGTATTTTATTGTGTGTTTTATTGTAAGATAAATGTAACACATATTTCAATTGGCTATTCATCCAAATCACAAGCAAAGCACGCAACGCAAGCTTTCATGAAAATCAGCCCTAACAGTTGGACTACTACTATGAACAGAGTTGAAACGGGCCAAGTTTTGGACTGTATCACCAGGTCTAGGCTTCGGACCCGGCCTGATTCGGTGATCCGATTTAGACCCGGCAACCCGCAGGACAAACCAGAGTTTTTAATTGTTTCCTTGCGTTTGAACAGTGTATATTTCAGGGGTGATCAGGTACGGAGATGTTATCCTCAGAGCACGAAAAATACGACTCGAAATTCCCAGATCGGATCAATCGGGTCACCGGGTCGAATTTCGGAGCGGGTCACCTATCTTCGGGTCAGATCTGGTTACAAATACTACAACATGGCACATGTTTATAAGGTCATGTTATGTTAAATTGGTCTTCCGTGCAGCGAATTTTTACTGTATACATTCAAATTAAATAGGCTTTTTCATATCCCCATGCGATCGCTAAGATATAGTGACATTTCAGGATTTTGTTACTTCCAACTGTAAATAATTATATCTTGAACCATCAACTAAACACACTAATTACATTAAAAATCATGACATATTATGTGCCTCTACGCATAGTTTCGGGGTTTGTTAATATAAGTTCTCATACATGGTGAAACTTGGACATTGAATGCGCAAACAACTTAACGATTAAGAGTTACACAAAGAGCAATGGAGAGATGTATGCTAAGAATAACCAGGAAGGATAGGAAGACAAATGAATGGATTCGGGCACAAACAAAGACTGAGGATGTAATCAAGACTGTGAAGAAGATGAAGTGGAGATGCACCGGTCACATAGCTAGACGAACAGATGAAAAATGGACGACAAATGTACTACATTAGATTTCCAGAGAAAAAGAATGACCGAGACGATGTCCAAATGCAAGATGGGTAGATGAAATCAAGCATTTATCAGAAACTACATAGATGAGGATAGCAGCAGACCGTGATATGTGGAAAGAAAATGGGGAGACCTTCATCCAGCAGTGGATATAAAATGGCTGAATATGATGATGATGATGACAACTTGTCCCGTAGGAGAAAATGGGACCATACTAATGATTGATTATTTGACTATTTGCAAAATGTGGTAGATAGGTTCCATAAAATTTAAAAAAATAGATTCTTCATATCCTAGGAGATCAATATTATTTTATGATTAGAGTGGAAACTTCATTATTTAAATTTTAAAGAGATAATAATGAATTTCCATGCAAAAAGCCTACAAAATTTAATTTCCCCCCATTTCATGGGAGAGTGCCAGAATGGACATACGGTACTTACGTTTCGCAATTATACCTTTTATTTAAGTATAATTGACATAAAGTAGGCAAAAACATGGCATTGAAGTCGTAAACTGTTGAGACAATCGATTTTTTTTTAATCAGGGAAAATTATACGTGCACGCGACAGAAACAATTAGGGCTACTTTCCTTGCGATTTGGGTGAGTAGCCAATCGAAACACATGTTTTATTGCTTGTTCTACATGTAACACGTGTTTCAATTGATTACTTATCCAAATCGCATGCAAGGCAAGTAACGCACGCTTTAAATAAAACCAGCCCTTACTGTGACGTGTGCTCACTTTGATAGTTCACCAGCGACAACATAATCCAAATGGTAATATTGCAGCTTTTGATTTTATAACCTTCCTTTACAATATTGAATAAATAGACGTAGGCACGGCAAACGGTAATTCCAACTTTCAAAAACTGGCCATTTCTTCAGGTTGTGAGGTGATTGTGCCCATTGTGTATGAGGTGAGTAGTCTCATTTTTCATGAAAGTTTGCGTTGCTTGCGATTTGGGTGAATAGCCAATTGAAACAAGTGTTACACCAGGTAATAAAACTACACCAAGAAACACCATGTATTTCAATTGGCAATTCACCCAAATCGCAAGCAATGCAAGCTTTCATGACAATGAGCCCCAAAGAAAATGGCCGTTGTTTTTGAACCACATCACAGACAAGTTATGTACAGCTGGACGCTTTACTGGAAATTTGAAACAGAGTACATGTTAGCCGACTCTAGCAAAGATAATAATAAGATGTGAATCTTGCTATACAGTGCATAATATACAAAAATTCCTGTCCTCCGGACTATTCATCAGATGGCAACAGAAGTCTAAGATCACGTGAAACTGCCGAGAAATGTCATTTACAGGAAATTATTAATTTTCATTGGCTAAGATGTCAATGAAGTTTTCGACCATAATAGTCGTTATGTTTCATGAAATATGTTTAATTAATTTAATATTGTGTATCTTCTATATTGGTTTATAGTCTTTGTTATTCTTTAGAAATAGATTGCTCTTTATCTCATCTTTGCCTTCTAAGCTTATATTTTCTTCTCTCTTGATTTTATATCCATTTTCTTCTGTACGAGGTAAAAGAGTTCTCCTTCTTCGTTCAGTTAACATAGATAAAGAATTACGGTTGATTGGTTAGAAACAAGGATGTTCTAATAGAGGATTTATCTCATGCGCAGAGAAAGAATGAAGCCAAGAAACAACTGAGCATCGACCAAGGCGACGTAGCTGATTGGTTAGCGAACAATTAGATAGCTTGTTGCCATTTTTGTTAGCCGAAAACAATGTTTTTGATTGGAGTAAGTGTGCTAACTGGACGGGACTATGCTGTGACGTTTGGCTTCATGTTCGTGGTAAAATCGAAAATCCTCTACTGAACATCCTTGGTTAGAAACTGAAGGCACCAGGACTGGGCTCAACTGTCGCTACTATCGAGGTTTACGTGAGAACTTCTAGCATTCACATCTTATTATTATCTTTGGCCAAAGTTCCTAAAAAGAGACTTCATCATTGGTGGATTTGATTTCAGGGACTGAACCAAGGTTCACCTTTTGTCATTTCGTCATTATTTACGTATATATTTTTTGAATGTAAGAAATGAACAAAAGAATTAGCTCAACAATTCACATGGATTTAGATACTGAGATCCATGAACAATTCACATAAGAAAGGATAAAAGAAAGATACTATATCAGAAGAAACAAAATGAAATGAAAGACAAAAGGAAAAGGCAGAAGAATTCAGCAAAGAATAATCACAGAATTTGTAGTCAAAGCACGTACAGTTTCTCATTATCCCTTATCTCACCAGAGGGCTCTGCAAACGACAAAAGAACCATTATATACAATCTTGCAATTTTAATCTACTTGGTTCACCGAATTGAAACTAAAGTGAGTTACAGAACTGTTAAACACAGAAGCAAAAGGGGGCAGGAAAGACAATGACTTTCATTAAATAAAATGCGTTCTTTATATGTCAAAGGGAAAAAAAGAGAAGTAATTGACAATCAGTTTCTTATGTCGTAAATTTGTTACAAAATTGAAATAGTCTATTCATTAGAAGAACATACGTAATTATAATTCTGTTTGTTCTTCGAACCAAGAGAATCTCTTGTTATCTTTTTTCAAATCGAGTCAAATTGAAAAAAGATTTGTTTTCTGTGAATTTTCAATTTAATTCTTTGTGTACCAACGTGCGTACAAAATAAACATTTTTCTGGCATGTTTAGATAGCTTTAACAGGAAAATTGAACCGGTAAAGACAATAGATTTGGACCAATGTTCTACTCTGAACAGATTTTGATCGATTTTCTTTTTTGGGGGAAGCACCAGAACAAAAAGACAAAACATTTTTGTGTTTTATGGTTGTTAACTACATAATGAAGAGGTTCTCGGAAACATTGATTGGTATTTGGAGAAGCAAAAGAGACCAGAGTTTGTAAAAAAAATCAGTTCATTTGACTTTGTTACCTTGTACAACGACACTATTCCAATTTTATGCGAGGACTGTTCAAAAATCTTTCCACATATTATTTCATGAAAAAGGGAATATTCCAAAACTTTATAATGCAGCAATTCTCTGTCTGTCTGTCTGTCTCTCTCTCTTGCAGTCCACTTGCAGTAAGGACCCCTCAGAGTGAAAACGTCAAAAGCAGTTGAGACAGAATAGTTTAGACGTTCCTGAGAGGGTGTCCATCAGGAGATAGATTTTTTTTTGTCCCTCACAAGGATTTGAGAATACATTATAAGTGGTGGTAAATATCTTAATTTTACTCGAATCTTCAATATCAGCTTACCATCCACTCATTTTGGTCCTGTTTCGTAACGCAAACATTAAGTACTTCAAGATTTCGGCCAGGGTTCTTTACTAAAGCAGGCCACGTATATACTCAGACAAAGAATCATCACTAAATAATAAAATGAACGGCAGTTAATTATTCACGTATTAAAATATCCCTGCGAAGTTTTCGCAAATATATACAGCTTTATTTACTAGATAGCGATATCACACTTAGGCAACCGGCCTAACTATAGTCACTGGCGGGTCATGGCTCTTTTAGCGGATCTGTTACCACGAGAGAGGCGGTCACGAAGTTTTCCATATTACTCCAGTTGATTTTGGATAATCTGACACAGACTCAACAACTGTTTGGTGGACCTCCGTGTCTTATTGTCACTCATATTCTCACTTAAAAATTCTTTATTAGATATTGCTTTGCTGATTGGCTGCGTGGGTCTGCTCGCTCTTTAACTATTGACTGAGCTACGGCCCTCGAACGATAATCTGCTTCTTACTGTCAATGAATGTCGACGGGACAGGGTATTACAAAAAGCAATTTGCTGATTACAAGATTAGCACATAAATCAACGAATTGACGTGGGGAGTAAAATGTAAATCCGCCTCCCACTGTCGATCCGGTTCACCTTCCAGCCAACCTTCCGTTGACACGGCCAGGATTTCCAATAGGGCCCGGCCCCTCTCCAGTACAAATACATGAATGTCCGCCAACGAATTTCAGTGCTCAATCTTCCAAGCATCGTATTTAAATAACTTGGCACACCTCCTAGAAACTCCAGAGATTCGGTTATGAATTTAAAGCAATGACGATACATCCCCGCCCGTGACTTAAAATTGTGTGGATTTGCTCTTGCATTGTATATCTCATACCAAATAGTAATTTCGCACTAAAGCGCTAACCGGTAGGCGCGCCCTTCATGCACCCTCCTAGCCTTTAATCCTATTGGTAGTAGATTGCATCTCCGCTGCGATGGCCGGACCTTTAGAAGCCTACTCCAAACGAACGGTATTTCATGTGAGATACACATGAAAAAAATGAAATCCCACGTAGCACTTGTTAATTGTCCATCAAACGATTACTGACTTGCATTCTAATTTGACTCAATGGGTAACACGTCCACCGACGTACTTCAGTTCCCCACCCGAGTTGAGAACTAACTTCCTTCTCAAGTAATTAGCTACATTTTTCTTCCCCTGCCCGAGCTTTGCGTCCGTCTCCAGAATAGAAACTTAAAAAGACTTCGTGCCGACAGCAGAGTAAGACTACCGGTTACAGACTGTTCTTTTGGCGCCACTCGCCGCTCTTTTATAGTCGGCCGCCTGTTGTTTAAAATTACAAAGAAGCTTGGTACGTTGAAAAAGGCGGTAAGGTCAACGTGACTTCAAGCACGCTTGCAACAGAAAGAAACGGCCAACCCCTTTCTATGACAAAAATAAACCAGCCTTCTATTTGCCGCCTTCTAGCTAAACAATTTCAACATTCAAGACCGAACGAATAACCTCAAAATTACAGCAATATTAATAAACACAGAATAATTTTACTAACAAATTGAAATACGAAATAAAGAGTAAATATGCAAATAAGAAATTATGATTAAATATTTAAAAATGAGAATTGAATTACTAGACTAATATAATTATATAGTAAAAAATAATTCGGGTGACAAACTCATCCGTAACACAGTTACGTCAACATTCTCAATTATGAGTAACGGTACGATGAGTGCCGCGGTGGTCGTCTTTGCACAGTAGGCCAACTTTGAACATACGACTCTACGTAATTTTACAAATATTAATCAAGTAAAGCACAGAAGAATAAGAATTCATAAACAAAAGACTCTACAAAACACTAAAATATTAATATCGAGCGGCTTCAACTCACTTGGTGGAGGATTGGCTTAGTAATCGGAAGATCCTGGAAACAATCCCAGCAGCTGCCTATCCTAACTGAGGTTTTTCAGTGTTTTTCCCGTCATACCAGGCAAATGCCGTGATGGTACCTATTAACTCGGTCCTGGCCGACTACCTTCCAACCTCTCCCCCACCCTATCCCATCCTGAACCTGAGATGTCTAAAGGCTGTAAAATAAATTCAAATTTAACTAAAAAATTAAAATTCAGAATCACATTCGGAAACAAAACCTCTGCACGAATACTAGAGAGGAATAAAGGAAAGGACTTTCTTAACACCAGGACTCGAATCGATCCTCCGCATGACCCAAGCAATAGTTGCTCTAAAGCCATTAAAGAAATTCAAATTCGATCCTTCGTAGCTGTAAAATTTACACCACAAGGAATGTACGAGATGAGGCTCAGAAATATTTAAAACACATAATTTTTCGATACAAATCATATACCTGTGTAAACTAGGTCCTAATTCGTAAATACGTGTCTTAAGACTTCCACAACGTATATACCTGATAGTTTCACCAATTTTCTTTCGGATTCAATAATTACGCTCTCATTTTGTTTCGAAAAAGCTGCTGATCACAAAACGAACGTCGTGTGTTGTGAAATGAAAAGAGAACTATGATTCCAGAAGAATTTTTGGGGTAAAATAAATACATACGTTAGTCATTTATTTACAGGTGGTTTCTTTCAAATTTACCGTTTTTCGAGTGATGTATTTTTATTTCGATAGATAATAATGCTGTTGCGCTAAAATAGTGTGCGAAACTCTTTACGTTATTCCAAATTACCCAAAATTATTGTGGTGGCGGGACGGGGTTTTCTTCTCAATTTACGAAGAGCGCACCATGTCAAAAAGGTTGGAAACCTATGGACTAAATAGTGGATACACTTGTGGAATTCAGAACATTGTGTATTAATACGGTGTTGCCCACCTTTAGCTCGCAATACATCTTGAATTCTGGACGGAATATACCGATACAAGTCCTGAATGGTGGTGAGTGAAATTTGAAGCCATTCTTCATGCAGCACAGCCTCCAGCTCAGCTAGATACGGAAATGGAAATCGACATAGAACACTGGTTTCCAAAACAGTCCACAGGCTCGATGATATTCATGTCTGGGGACTGCGCGGGCCAGGAAAGATGTTGAACCTCATCAGCATGCTCGTGAAACCATTCTTGAACAGGGCCAGCGGTGTGAATGGGGGCATTATCATCTTGGAATATGGCATTCCCGTCTGGAAATAAAGCTTGCACCATTGGGTGGACCTGGTTACCCAAGAGTTCTCTATACATTGCTGTTGTGACCAAACCGTGTAATGCGACAAGGGGACTGACGAATACCTTGATATAGCGCCCCAGACCATAATAGAGCCGCTACCATGCTTGACAGTCGGCGGAGAGAGCTTATATCGTATGCTTGCGAGGTGTTCACTAGACGAACACGCGTCCATTTTGGGGGAAGAAGGGTGACTCTTCTGACCACACGATACGTTGCCAGTCCTTTAACTTCCAGTTTTTGTGGGCATTGCACCATGCACGTCGCCTTTGAGCATTCTTGTCTCTTATTAGGGACTTGGGAATAGCGACACGTCCATGGATACCTATTTTTGCAGTTGCCACTTCACTGATTTGCATGATACTGGGGTGTTTAGGCGCAGACTAAGTTCTGTAGTCACTTTCTCGGCCATTGTTTTTCTCTGCGACGTCTCAATCCGCTTCAAGGTCCGGCAGTCCCTATCCTGCAGCTTCGTCTTTCGACCACTATTGTGCTTCGTCGACCCTGGTTTACCGTGCAATGTGTATGTGGTAAGACTTTCGAGACCGTGCCTTGTGTTACACCGCCTAACGTCGCTGTTTTGCTTACAAATGCTCCAGCTAGACGAGCACCCACACTTAGATCTCTTTGAAACTCCGTCACGTCGGACATGCTGGTCACTCACCACACCTGCATAACGTCCACAACCACACTGCATCACTCTACTATTAGTGCACAGTCAACCCTACCTGTAACAAACAAGAGACGGTTGATTTGCGCAGTGCTCAGTGTTACCAAGCACAGTTACAATATGTCCCACTTTTGACAAATGTTTCCATTATTTTGCCTAATAGATATATGTACGTTGCCCAAACCTCGAAAACACAAACTAAAATACTCCCATGACTTGCGACATATTTTAATCACTTATTCTACTTGTGAATTAGGGATCGGAATCCTCATTCATTGAGAATATGGTCCATTTCTATAAAGGTAAACTATTAAGATGGAGGCAGCAAACACTTGACCAGCATTAGCCACGTTTTTACGATAAGATAGTATTTGACCTTTCTGCGCATGCGCATGGGAATCAAACTGATACCTTCTAATAAGTTAAAAGAAATTACTCGTTGCTTTTCGAAAATTAGTTGTGGTAACTGCAAGTATTGATATTTCTCTTAAACATTACAGGATATATCAAAGTTTCCTGAAATTGTTAACAGTACACTCTCTCTCCATACGTCAGACCATTTTGTAATAAATGACAATTCACTTTCTTTTCTTTTTCTTTTCTTTTTTTGCACGGTCGGATCTACCAACATTTACTAATTATGTTAGATTCTCTATCGATTTAGAAAGTTGGGTTTCAGCCACAATTTGTTACTTGTGGAAACGTTGCGTGCGTGACAGACAATAGTAATTAAGCTGGCAGATGTGTCCTCTCTACGTAACCCTAGACTATTGAAATCAAATAGAACGAAGACACGTTTCAGCACGATTGTATGGAGTTGATTTATTGATACAACATCTGGCAGAGAATATTTCTTTAACATGGTGTCCTTCGACAAAAACAAAGAGATAAAAAGAAGAAGGAGAAAAAAGAAATGAAAATCTACTTTTCTTGGCATGGGAAAAGAAAACAGGTGTCAAAGAACACCAGAGCAAGCACTCCAAGTATGATAGAAATGACAGGGTTGCTAACCCCTAAAACTGAAAATATTGTACCAACCGGAGAAAAATATTATTCTAATAGTACTGTATGACGGTAATAATAATAGACATAGGGTCCAAGGACAGGAAAGGAATAATAAAACCGTTGTGACATGCTTATATGGAAAAGCACACTGGAAACAATATGGCTACTGTATTCTAAAATCAACCAACCTAACAGATATATGAACCAATGCAACTTAATCTATAAGCTGCCAGATCTTTTCAATATACTTTACTGAACACAACGTAAACCATAAGCAATATAATCAAATCCAATTAACAGGTTAGTTGCATTATACATACATGCAACATGAAAACAATTATTATTAGCATACATGCAGACGGATCCTTGCCTGTGGCGCAGTAGCTAAACCATTGCCTAATATCAAATACATATAGTAGTCAGATTCCCTTCTCCAGTTGAGTTGCAAAGGTTCTGTTTCAGATCTGACCAAACAATAGACTATATCCACTTGAAGTATACACTATTAATCTTCTAGTATAAAAGACCAAACATCCTTCTCTAAGCATGCAAGAATATTAAGACAACTCATTTATGTACACAAAGCATGCATCTACCACCATATATGTTATCCAACAAGATTGTAGTACCATTATAATCTTACCATTCCTCGTTTATATGCGTAATTAATTATTAAAAACCATATATGATCTATGAACACTGATCTCCATATATCAGAAATGATATCCTCTCTTAAAAGGGAGGTTGTCAACACCATAGAGTTAGGAAGAAAATAGAGAGAACATACATGACGTCACATGAAGCCAAATTACGGTATACCGGCAGCCATCTTGTGTGCCCCCATTAGAGTCCATCAATACCGAGCACTATGAGGATTGCCTTTTTCGATAGGAGGATGAGTCCACCTCAGAGAAGCAATACTCGGAAAAGAGGGTCTCTAAATATGGGGCCAGTTAATATGGCCGAGATGCCTCGTCCATTCCGTCTCTTGGCTTCATTCCCCTCTCCAACAAAACAGCCTAACGTTCCCTCTATTTATATTCCTAACTCTATGGTCAACACCGATCTAACATTGTTTCTATTTTCCTTTCGTTACTCCATATATGTGAATATATTCATCTCTTTCTTATCAGAAAGGAAAGCTTACTTAACGCTATAGATCACCCCCGCCATCTTGGTACGCACCTTCCATTGATTTACACGGGAATTGTTTTACTCATTTTATGCCTCTCGGATGTAGAATATTTAAGTTCTGCTTTCACAAAATTTGTCTTGGTGGTTATTTTGACTCTTGTATAGTTTTGGTTTGTGAAGTTTCTCCAAATATATAAGTATAATGTATTATTAATAGTTTGCTATATAAATCACAATATGTTAACGGGCAATTATACTGTTCCTGTGTAAAATATTGCATTTCTATAAAGTAGCATGAGTAAAAGAGAACATGACGATAAAGTGGGCGAAAACAGAAGTTAAAACTATACTCCTGAAAAGTATAAGACGAGTAAAACAATTCCCATGTTAATCAATGGAAAGTACGTACCAAGATGGCGGGGGTGATCTACAGCTTGGAGCATTATACCCCAGCAATGGCCACTAACCGAAATTAGGTGAAAGAGGAGCATCCGACGACTAGGTCTAATTTTTTAGCTTAATGATAGAAAATAATCAAACCTGACTTTGACTAACCCGCCTTCCCTCTCTGACGCTTATTCGGTATTAAATGTGTATAAAAGTTCAAGATAGTTTCTTTTCTTTTGAGAAACAAGTAAAGAAAAGTGTCAATCATCGTACCTTAAGATGTTAAAATGTCAGGAAAAGTTCAAAAGAGCGTTTATTAATATTTGATATAAGAATATGGAAATGCTCAGTGAAAGAAAATAAAAAAATGACTAGAACGAGGATCGAATCTTGGTCTCCCAGGCGGGAACCTAACGCTCTACCAACTGGACCACCGATGTAGCTGCCGAGAAACAATTTGAAAAACCTATTTGCAATGCACGCTGTAAGGCCGGCTTTTCATGTAAACGCTCGTCGCGCTCTTTGCTTGCGATTTCGATGAGTAACCAATAGAAATATACGTGTTTCAATTGGCTACCCAGCCAAATCGTAATCAGAGTAGGGTGGCTAGCGCGTGCATGAAAATCCAGCCTAAAGAATAACAGGTCACTAGATTTTGGTAGTACATTGGTAATTTCCAAAGTACTTCTCGTAGATGCTACTTTGTTGTGATCGTTGCTAAGAAGCAGTAAGCTACAATTTATCACACTGATTTGCTGGATTACATTATAAATCAAGTTAATATTTGAAGTCAGACACACAAGGTAACAGTTAACTAACCTCGATCGTCCTTTCCCAGTTTAATCAAAAAGGAACCACGTTTTCAGACTAGCATTTCAACGAAGAAAGTCCTATATTAGAAAGGTTTAAAAATACATGATTTAATCGAGTGTACAATAAAAAAAACAAAAAACACCGTACCTGACTTACCCAAACTCCACGTACCCTTGGTCACCAATTTTTATTAAATTTCCTCATGCGTTTATATATATATATATATATATATATATATATATATATATATATATAT
>JAGDQP010021349.1:7550-31876 GCA_022664845.1 Lepisma saccharinum
GGGGTCGTCAGAACCTCTTATGCTTATGAATTTTGTAACACGTAGTAAACATTACAATTTCCACACTTTTGCGTATGAACAGGTTAGCATATAGTAGCTCTCCAGTCGGATCAACTGCAGATTGTTGAATCCGACAAACGACATGTGACAGAGGAGTGTTTGAAGGCATAGAAACCGTCAAAACCGGAAAATCGATTTTTTAGGCATAAGGTTTGTTTCTTCCTAGCTGGTCACATATTTAATTACACTTCAGACCAAGAATTTAATATGCGAAAGATTTTTGTTAAAAAATGTATTTCTTATTTACAATCGTTTCTATGATTTTTTTTCTATATATTTTTTCTGTGCATGTGAGAATCATCTACGCGTTGAAATAAGATAAGAATTAACTCTATCGCTGACGGCTGTAAGGCTGATCGCTGCACTCTAGAGAGAAAGTTGAAAATTTGAATCTTTACAAACTAAACTTCTGATGATGACAATACTGATATCCAGCAATCTTTCTACTGACAGAGTGAAGAGTACTGACGTGGATATATCATAATGCTGCCTTCACAATCATCAGTGTTTTAATCGGGAGATATCTCTAAATATAATTTACAATCTGAAGATCTCTCTTTACTACGACTTTATTAGTTTCAAATACTTCTCCTCTGTAAGACACTCCTCCGTGGAAATTTTAAGTTGTTTATACAATGCCTACAGTAAATTTATAATGCAATGTCAGTTGCACTTTTTATCCCCTGTTTTGGGTGTTTTTTACTATCTGATTTATTTCATTGTTTAGTTTGTTGTTCGTTGGCCGAATAGTCGTCAGCGGTAGAGCTGCTTTTATATTTAAATTACCTACTGTCCTCCTTCGGGGAAACTCAATTTGACTAATTTGCAGCGATGTAGCCAGATAAATTGTTGTGGGGCATCGTATTTACTGGGGGTGGCACGTTTACAAATACCAAAGAGTGTCATATTTCGTGTTTATTCAAGCAAGGTTTAGTGCATAGAGTATCTGAAATTGTCCAGCTTGGCTTCTCGGTCTCTTTCATTTTTAAAGTACAATACTTAAATCCCTTATATAAGAATAGTTCAAAATGGGTATTCTTTTATTTTTATACCAACCGATTAATTAATGGCGGCCATTTTTTGTATTGTGGCGCATACCAAAATTTGTGTTAGCAAATGTTTACGGAAAGTGTAATACCTGCGGACTGGTTCTTATTAGGATATTCAAACAAGACCATTCTTTCCAATAACATCCACTTTATAATTTAAGTCCTCTCAATGATTAACATAAAACGTAATCGAACTGGTCAAAATGGTATCCAAATATGGTTGTTGAAAGAGAAACAATTTCGGGTTTCAGGGCGCTTTTTCGACCGAAAGGGATTGAATATTAAAGTTGATTTCTTGTACACTATTACACATCAAAGTATATTGAAAGTACAGTATATGAAGGTTGATATATGCTTCCTTGATATTTTATGAATTTTTGAAAATCTAAAAATTCTTATTTTATGCATATTAGATATCCAGTAGCTCTAGTGGGATAAAATTTAAAAATCTATTTTTTCAGACGTTATACACTTACGTCAGGAGAAACTACAGTAGAATTGTGAACTTAAGATATTTGAGTATGAAGCAAGCTACAAGTTTCTAAATTTTCTATAGCAATTTCTCTGTCTCGCCTCGTCTCATGGGCAACACTAGATATTGCAGGATCTACTTTAGGTATTCCATCTTCCTTTGGCACTCTGATGGTAGCATAACTTTTGACAAAGTTCACATAAGCATTATTCACATCTCAACTTGCAAATATGTAACTACATTCAAATTCAAATATGAAAGTTGAAATTTTTACTTTAGTTTCTCCTGACATAAGTGCTTAACGTGTAAAAAATAAGATTTTTTATGTGGGCTCCCAGATTAAGGGTCTGCAATATTCATACCATATAGCGCACACGAGCATTATTCACCCCACAAGTTCCACCAAATTTGTAGCTACCTTCCAATTCAAATATTGAAGTTCAATAAGTTACTGTAGTTTCTCCTGATATAAATGTATAACATGTGAAAAAAAAATAGATTTTAATATATTTTCTCCACCAGAGATATCGGGCTTTCAATACATGCATAAAGTAAAATTTTTTGAATTTTCAAAAAATCATAAAATATTAGGGAAGCATATATCAATCTTCAACATAGTTACTTTGATGTGTTAATAGTCCACAGAAAAAACAACTTTGATATGTTCAATCCCTTCCGGGCAACAATGCACCCTGAAAACCGGAATTATTTTTATTTCAACAACCACATTTAAATACCATTTTGAGCATTTTAACCGTTCGATTACGTTTTACGGTTTTCATGCAGAGGACTGAAATGATCAAACGAATTTTAAAGAAAAGAATAGTATTTGTTTCAATATTCTATGATAACCCTGTTCGCAAACACTACATTTTCCGCTAACACAATTTTTGGCATGCGTTGCAATACAAAAATGGCTGTCATTAATTAATAGACTTGCGAGAGAAGAAAATTGTGCCAAAAATTGTGTTAGCGGAATCAAACAAAGACACACACAGTAATAAATTGTTAGGCCAGGGGAATATTCTTGTTTTGGACTATTCTTATATAAGAGATAAATATATATAAAAAATATTTTTTGATACGGGTCGAGCAGCCAAGTTGGGTGATTTCAGATGGACTGACATACAGGTATCGTGGTGTACAAAAACCTGAAACTTGTTATATCTACTGCTTTATTCCAATTTTCGTTTGGGTGAGCACACACAATATTTGGGGACACACCTGCTAATTTGCAAACAATTAAATTTACAGGCAAGGAAGGTTACCAGATTTCATTTCAGATTAAGAACGAACACAGAGAATTATATTTTAAAAACAACGTAAATTGTAACGAAATATATATATATATATTGCGGTTTTTTAATTTTCATCTGCATTGCTTATACAAATTGGTCTTCCGGACGTTTCTCTGTCGGCCCTTGAGGTAAAAAGTCGTTTCTAATGTCGACGTACATTTCGAATATAATTAGCAACACACTACTATTTTGAATCATTCATTGGTACTTCATGTGGTTGTAATAAACTAATCGAGCGGTTCTCGAGCCCACGCCCTCGATCAAACGAAAATACTAGTATCGAACGTACCCCCTACGTTTTCTTACGTATCGCAGCAATTACCATGAAATTAAACTCTAAAAAGCAATTAGAGTGCACACTGACACAAACAACCATTGAAATGCTGACTATGAGAATTACCCGTGACTCGTCGCTTTTGTACTAACAGCCCCTAGTCTCCTTGTTTACCGACTAAAGTACCTAGGTCACAATTAAGAGTCTTGGTACAGCCAGTTCACTTGAAATTAGGGAGTATTTGCTAGAATTAGTACAGAGCAAGCAATACATTCTCCTCCTCATGGAAGTGTAAAAGGATGAAACTGTAGGAGAGAAAACGTAACAATCACACTTATCCCTCAAAACATAAAATATAACGCGCAAGAAAAGTATTGCTAAACGGCTTGTCGTGCAAACATTCGGTATCAAAATTCATACTCAAATCTCAGCTTGCTACAGCTAGAGTCTCTCTCTCTCTCTCTCTCTCATGTTTCCGCTACTATCACTAAATTTTCAGATTTTCAGACTAACTTCGAAGAAAGACGAATTCTAGAGATGACTCATGTTGGAGAGGATGTTCCGAGTTGAAAACTGTACTGCAGATCGCATATTCGACTTCTATCTCAGCTATGTCAATTAATAAGCTCTAAAAAAGGTCTATTTCCCAAACTCAAGGGGCTACCCATAAAAAACCTACCCTGGTAAGTTTCTTTACCTCAAAATAGAGGCCTCACGCAAGTTGCCATCGTTCTCGGCTTTCTGGCCCTTAGCTCCTCTGCAATGAAACATGAAAAACACGAAAGCACATAGAATCAAACAAAGACATACACAGTAATCAATTGTTAGGGCAGGGGTATTTTCCATCTTCCCCTTTCCTCAAAATCGAAAACAACGCTGCAAAACACAACTTTCCAGTCTCGAAAGAACTTATCATTACTAAAGATTTTTTCCCAATTGCTAACACATATCATAATTAAATTAAAGTACAGTATCACATATCATACATTTTTTCATAGCTACATAAATCAGACACTTCCATAAATTGCATTCAGCACTAAATACCATAGGCATAATAGATAGAAATATACATGGTAAATAAGATAGGAGAAGGATTTAGGTGAATCAAAGTGTTATAGTAGCTGAGTCAAGATTAATATAAAGTTGGTACAAAGAGATAAAGGGGCATAAATTGTTATAGGTCGAACAATTAAGGAAGCAAGAAGCAATTTGAAAGAAAATATCATTAGTGTAGCACATACAATAAGAGGATATTTCAGTAATACATATTTACATATTAGTATGCAAATTGATTTATATTAAAACATGAAAACTAGAGTGCGTCACCCTCATGATGTGAGAATTAGGTGAGAATTGTATTAACTTGCACACGCGTTCATATTCACGGATTGGAATCAAATAAGATCAGTTAAAACGAATTTGTACGTAACTTCAGTTTCCAACTCAATCATTTTCCTTCCTCAAAATTCCGCTGCCAGTAAACAAATTCAAACGATTTTTGTTAGTAAATGGGAAATCAGACGTTATAAATAATCAAATTTGTTATCTAGGATGACAAAAATAAAACGTGAGGTGAAATAGAAAATTATTACCTCTTCCTCCAATTCCAAATGTTGCGTATGCTGAATGACTCTCAATGTAATAGGATTAGCGGTCAAACATAAACCTTGTGGCTAATGGAAAGATTATCCTTTCAATCTATATTAATCAATAAAGACCAAAAGGTTTTTAAAAAAGGAAAAGAATAAAATTTAACCAAAATAATTATAAGGTATCTCAATAGTTCATAAAGTATCTTAAATCTTTAGGAATATTAATTTTATGATCAATTAATAGGAAAAATCTTAGTGTGCGTGCAAAAGAATGTCAAGCCTGAGAAAGTTTTTGACTAGCTGGAAGGTTTTCTTATTGCAAACGACATCAGCCAAAGTTGCCTGAAGAATTAAGAATAAAATTTAAAATTCTTATTCATGATATTTCTATTGCCAACCCTGGAAGCACTTACCAAGTAACAGCTGTTGTCTCCTCTACTGTTTTAACAAAAAGAAAGGGTTTTTTTTTAAGTTTATATGCCTATGAGTCCATTTTAAGCGAGCGATTCCAACAAATATAGGGCTTTTTAATTTCGCTTTGCCAGTCCGTCTATAAAGTAGGCTACCGTTCAAAGAAACCAGAGAGAGAGAGAGAGAGATACCTCAGAATTAAAATAAGCGATCTCGATTTATTCTGCCGTTACTAATCTTGTGACACTACATTTCTTTATGGTATTTTGTACTAGGACCGAGACCTACTGTTCTACAAGAAACTTAGCAGATTGATCTCTTCACACAGACAAACTTCAACGCTGTATAAAAAGAAATTAAGCTTCTCGCCCCCACTTTCTCCCTCTCTCGCTGTAATGTTCGCTCTACCATATCATACGAAACGAAGAGTACGTGAAAAGAAAGCGATACGTGCACGAAAGGTGACTTCTCGTAAAATGCATTTTGAAGTCTAACCCAGCAAGCCAAATGCCGACCAAGACAGCAAATGGTCCGAGATTTCGGTCTGGCCGGCGCACAGTGGGGCCAAAGCACAGAATTCTTGGCAGAAATTGGGAATGTGAAATATGTAGCAGGAAATTGTAAGGGGACCAATCAGTTTATTGTGTGCAGTGGCTACAATAATGTATTCAAAGTTTACAAGCAAGATATAAACATAACAGAATATTAGTACAATCAAACTACAGAAAAGTACAGTGGTCATTTTTTTTTATTTGGGGACCCTTCTTGCCACCCCCACCTCTTACTTAGCCTTCTTGGCACAACCTTGTTTCGAGTACCTGAGGGGCACAACGAATCGGAAATAAATTCTCCACCAGAATGGGGCAGGCCATTCCCCCAGTTCGTCTCTCCACCTTGATCCCTGCACGGCATCGAGGTACGGAGTCGACAGGACCTTTTGCTCGTTTACATTTATAAAAGATAGCACATAAAAAAGAAAGATATAGGAGGGTTGGGGGACATTTCTAATGACCCAGTTCCCGTTGGACAAACCTGGGCCCTTTTTCTGCGGTTTGGGGGGAATAAATTTATATTTTCTTAATGTTTTTCATACATTCGTATAGGACTTGAGTTATACATTATAATACAATTTTCATTTTTTTTACTACTTTATTTAGTTGTTTTATTATTATATGTTCATCTTATTTGATTTATTTAAAATTATTTTAATTTATTTTATATTTTTATTGTAAAATTTTAATCTTTATTTAGGTTTAACTCATACAGCCATACTATTCTTTATTATTATAGCTATTTTGTATATCACTGTTTCCTCCCTACGTCTTTAAAATCATAGATGCCTGTGTTTGTATATAGAAAAAATGTTCATTAATATGCATTTCTTTTTAGTAATCTAAGCTAACCCTTTATCCACCTTTCCCATTTATCAAAAGCATCTATTAATTTCCTACTTCTAATCCCTTTTTTCTTTAAAAAAAATAAAGACATTCATCCATCTTTCATTCAATCATTCACACAACACGTCCAGAGATACACGACGGATTGAGTCGACTCAGATCCCTGGGCAGCGGGATTCCTCCTCCAGATCCAAGGATCGGGGCTGGTTCCAGGGGTTCTTCCTCCTCTCTTCCAGTCGCTGCATCTTCATACCACACTTCACAACACTCGCTTTATTTTCA
Organism: Lepisma saccharinum; assembly: GCA_022664845.1. Classification (NCBI taxonomy): domain Eukaryota; kingdom Metazoa; phylum Arthropoda; class Insecta; order Zygentoma; family Lepismatidae; genus Lepisma; species Lepisma saccharinum. The sequence goes on from JAGDQP010021349.1 coordinate 14,386, forward strand.
CTTCAGTCGCGCACATTTAGGTCTTAGCATCTTCCCAGAGGGAGGGTTACTATCCATCCAGAGTTTTTAGCTGTCCAAACTGTTACTTGGCAGCAGCTCTAGGGGAAGGGGGAGCAGCTATAATATTGCTATGATTTCACACTTCTATTCGCATATTCTGTTTACGATTCAATTAAAGTTTATTATCGTCCAAGGGAGTACAGAGGACAGGCGGCACCGCAACACACTTTCATTCTTAACGTCAATGAAAATTTAGAAGAAAAGACATATACCTAATGTTTATAATAGTACGCCAGCAGGCTCATCTGACTCATCACTACTTTCCAGTGTATCAGTCTGAGACCCAAAATGTGCAGCGATTAAAAAATCTAAAACATCCTTTTGGAAATTAGACTCTTTCCTCTTTGGGACTTTACGCAGGCTTGTAATAAGAAGGTCTGATGAGATTAAAAGTAAATGCAACACATTTTCGTTTGTCTTGATCCGTGAAATCTTACGAGGAAAGTATTATTTGTCTTTATTCCGTGCCTCTATCTTGGGATTCCTCACTGAGTTGACCTATTGGAAGCAGGGCATGTTGTATGATTTGGGCGCCAAGAATTAACACCTTATGCATTGTTTGCTGCATTGAGTACCAGAGGTATTTCGCGATGAATTCCTGTGCAGTTGCAACACACTTGAAACTCTGTTCCGTGGCATTTATATTTGATTTGTTTTGTTTTATTTACTTCGATTTTCGAAAAACAGATTTTACTGTGTTTATCTCCAGATCGTTAATTCTCTTTGACCATCGCTTATTTTTTCTTCTACAAAAGGTATCTATATCACTTTCTTTGGTTTATTTATTCTGGAGCAAAGTTTCTTTCATCTCGAACTACTTCTGTATCATCTTTCGTCTATTACAGATCTTCTTATTGCGTAAACTGTGTCATCAGTTGTCATTGGATGATAATAAATGATTCATCTTAATTATGTGGTCCTTTGCTATTGGCAGAATCTTCCCGATAGAATAAAGACTTGCTCTTTAATATTTATTAATTTTATATTACCTTATTTAATATTTTGATTTTTGAACTTTTGAACCTTCGGTAACTTGACCTTTTTGGTTGTGAACTGAAATGTGAGAATTGTGGTCTTTCTGGTCTGAAGTTATGACCTGTCAGCAGTGTTGTTTTGATGTGCATTTTGTTTGTCACCGGTGGTGATAAGAAGGCGTGTCCTTCTTGATATAGAACACAACATAGAGATATAATAAGAGCAGGCAACTGAGCTTGTAATTAACAAAATTATGAAACAATGAAAGCTAATTAAAAATATCCGTCGTATTGATCTCTCAGTTGTCAGGCAGGTAAAGTTAGATGTTTAGGTTTTAGAAAAACTAAAAGGGTCGTCTTCGTCGATACCAGGTTGGCTGGAAATTTTAATCTAAATTTAAGAACAAGATTCGTTTCTTCCCGTCTGATGTCTCTATGGGAGAAGTAAGAGAAGACATATTGGGATTTTCCACATATTAAAATTTCGAAGTTTGGGACTTTCAGAAGTAAAAGTTCATTAAATATTCTTTCGGTTGTTACGTTGTTGTACTGTTTGAGATGAGTTCTTATTTTGTTTTGAGGTAGAAAGTGTAACTTTCAGTATGCGAGGCTAATCTGGTTGCGGCGAACATGGGCTGATTTTATGCTTGGAATGCTGTGCTGTGCTGTGCAATAGCCAAGATCCGCTAGCAAAATTTCTTCCTCACCTTCTTATCGTTATGAAAATTTCTCACATTTGCGTTCTGCAATGTTTTATGAAAATTTAAATATATTCGCTTTTTGCTACTTCTACAGAAATGTGTTCCTTTCCGTAGAAGCTCACTATAGTTTCAAGTACGGAAAAAGTTTAGTACATGCTCTCAGTGGTGGGTTGCGTTCGTTTCTTTTCAACGTTGAGCATATGAAATTTTATTCAAAAATATTAATATAAACAAGACGATCGTGTGACTCACTTTTGAATTAAATGTGTTAAAAGATTTCAGGTCACTATAACAGAAATTATTCTAGCATGGAAACTTTGACTTCGTTGTGATAGGTTCTGTATACATGAAATTTCACTCTGTCTGCCTTGCACTTGAAATTCTTATTGTTTCTAAGTATTCTATGAAAGTGCTTTCAATGGAAGTGGCCCAGTGTCGATTGTAATTTCACGTTCAGTGTTTTGAGAATGTAAAAATTCGAATTTATTATTGCAATCTGAGAATATGCGATTTATGTTATCAGAATACACCGTGGATCACAAACATTAGAAAATAACAATTTGGACTCAAATTGCTGCGTGCAAACCTGGTTTGTTAAACTACATTTATCAAGTTGATTTCGAATATGCAGATATGTTATTTGGACAGAAACTATTGAAATCAGAATGTTTTTGTTTTTTTCGAATCGAAGTCACGATCTGTCGGGACCATACTGTTCAGTCTTTGCCAGAAATGATTTTCTTTTTACACAAAGTAAAACCTAACCTCGCATAAAATATTACTCTGAGTTTCCGTAGCGTAAAGTTAAATATGATTTTTATTGAAATAAACAATGAATGAAAAGGGTTTACAATTTTAATTTGAAAAGCTTTAACATGTAGGTAAATATTTGAAATTTTGAATAAGGTATGCATTTGCACGAAAATTTTATATTTTGATGGCAGTTGCTGTGTGCAATGCAAGCAAGCGTTGTTACAAACCATAATTTTGCTTTCTTTTGAGGTGAATGCACGTAATCTAGTTATTCTAAATTGATAAGTGCTTCGATTTTAGTTTAATATCATTCAAGAACATGTTTTGATTCATGCTATAGAGATTTCATACATTTACTCCATTGACCTTGAACACCAAGTGACAATATCGTTGTCTTCTGGCAGACAGGTAGTTTACTAGAACTTTTCCTCCTCTTACTCTTACTCTTTCTTTTTCTGTCAGAATATGACGAATGCCACTGGTGTAACCAACCTCTACGGCTTCTACTAGTATACGGTTCGTCATGTGGTTCAAGTGCGTTTTATGTTACCTTGCAGTATATAATAAATCATAAAATAAATCACAGCCATATTCAATCCCACTAGTGGATGAGGCCTCTCCCCGAATATATTACTTTAATGAGTTCCACGCGATGTCTACCAGATGTATGCATAAGTTTTGTGGTAAAGAAAACACGTAATTTTCAAGGGAAATTAATTTTGTTTTATTCAAAATATTGGCCATCGGCTTCTTTCGCCCAACTTTCAGGTAATTGATGCATACCATGCCAGAAAAACTGCTTGTCTTTTGCGGCAAACCATTCGTCGAGCCATTTTCCAACGTCTTCGAAATTGCTGGAGTGCTGCTCTGCGAGCGCGTGCCACATTGATGCGAAGAGATGATAGATGGCGCCAGGTCTGGGGAGTACGGCGCGTGCGGAAGGATGTCTCATCCAAGCGATTTCAAGGTGTCTTTCACTGGTTTTGCTGTGTGAGACGGCGCATTGTCATGTAACACAATCACTTTGCCATGTCTTCGGGCCTATTCCGGTCGTCTTTCGATCAATGCGTGATTTAAATTAATCATTTGTTGGCGATAACGTTGTGCATTAACGGTTTCGCCGGGCTTCAAGAGTTCATAATAAACAATACCGCTCTGGTTCCACCAGACACAAAGCATGGTCTTCTTGCCGAAGCGATTTGGCCTTGGTGTTGAAGGACCGGCTTCGCCAGGTGAAAGCCACGATTTTTTCCGCTTCGGGTTTTCAAAATAAATCCATTTTTCGTCACCCGTCACAATTCGATACAAAAAGGATTTTCTTTCGTGGCGTTGAAGCAGCATTTCACAAGTGACTTTGCGATTTTCCATTTGACGTTCATTCAAATCGTGTGGGGCCCATTTATCCAGTTTATTGATCTTCCTCATTGCTCGTAAACGTTTGCTGGTTGTTTCTTGTGACACATTTAATGCTTTTGCCAATTGCAGTGGAGTTTGAGTTGGGTCATCCTCCAATAACACCTGCAATTGCTTGTTTTCGCACTTTTGTGGTCTACCAGAGCGCGCACTGTCTTTCACATCGAAACCATGTCTCACATGTTCTAATCGATGGAGCGTGTTCACCATATGTTTCTACCAGCACACGATGACTTTCAACAGCCTTTTTCTTTTGATTAAATAAGAAAAGCACTGCGTGCCGCAAATGTTCTTTTTCAGGCACAAGCTTCGACATGATCACTGAACGATAAAACAAAGACGCTAGTGTTTGGCGGACTCAACTTGTGTGTGTATGTAGTTTAATGTCAGACGAACAAAATGACGTATGTGTCAAATGAATACGCTGCGTACTTTTCGCTGGTACTTTTCTCTTAGGTAAACCGAAAACTACTTATGCATGCACCGGGTACATCTCAGATGTTTTGAGATTGATTTCAAAGTGATGCTCTCTTATGAGTGTTTATGGATAAATTTCAGGTTATCGCATCCAGTCTGATGACTGTTCTATTGGAGAATCGCGATGCTCAAGCACCTTTCAGTGCTTTGGGGTGGGTCGTTCTCGAAGTTCTCTCTTCTGGTGGATTGGAGAATTTTCCTCCACCTCCCCCTTTCTTTCCTTCGTCTTTGGCTTACATCTTCTCTGAGATGGTTCATTGAATACTTATCTTTTAATTATCGTGTGCTCTCTCTTCGGGTTTTTTCAGTACTTGCATGTCCTCCCTAGTATAATATTTCCTTCTGTACCAGTCTGGTGCCTTAAGTTATTTTACTCTTCAAAATGTGTGGCGGTGGGTGATGACCCAGGCTGGTGAAATTTTGTTTTAGCTCGAGTATGACCTTGATTGAGAAGGCTCAGCTAGTCTGTTTCCAGTCATTGTGTCATTGTTAATGGCTTGTTGCCAGTTTTACCTACTGACCTGCTAATGTGAAGTTTCACATTTCCTGTTTTACCTTTCGTTAGGGGAAACCTCCTGTTAGTGAAGTGTGGCGAGACCTCACGAGTGCGCGACCGGAATTGTATTTTCAAATGTTTTGCAGTATTGTGCTGTTACTGTCCGGCGCCTGGCCCCCATTTCTTCGGTAAGGTGGTTTCTTACAAGTGGCGAAAGTGACAGGACGTCCAATTCTGCAATCTTCGGATGAAGAAGTTCGCATTTCAATAGTAGCTACCGTTCTTCGTTGCTTACTAATCTTCGGATTAGATGCTCTGCTTTTGGAATGTGTAAGTACTGGAGAGCATTCGATGATGATGATGATGGGGAAGTGTATTTTATGGAGAACGTTTGTTACCCACTAGTGTGTTGAGTAGCTGTTGTTTGCGTGTTTTGTTTAGACATCGTAGTAGGTAACACGTGCATTAGCTTGTATAAGGTTTCCTAAAAAAACTTTTTTAAAAAGGAGTGAAAAGGAGAAAAACATAATGAATATATTTTATTTGTTTCAGATGAGTTGCCAGATCGGCTATAATATAGCATGGCAGGACATATTGGCAGACCCATGTTGCCGTATGTTCGTTGATATTTATAGTAATTAATAATTCTATAAGAGAAAATTATTTGGTTTGAAGTGTAAAATTTGTGTTGTGTTGAAATTTTATGCTTTCACACAAAATGTCAGTGTCTGGCGATCGTGTAGGTCGTGAGGCGAACGAGCGCAAGAATTTCCGTGCAGTAGACGAGAACGGGGAAGCAATGTATTGTTGCCAAACTAAGAATGAACACGCTATAGCTTGTACTCAATGTGGCCATTGGTACCATCTCAGCTGTTCCCAGATAGTACCATATTTGAATCACAGTTTGAAGATAAAATAGTCCCTGGTACTGCCCAGAGTGCGTAGAATCCTGTCCAGAAATCGATAACGGTGATTCGAACAGTGATCAGGCGGATGAACCGGCTACTATCACTGTCCTGGACAAGATGCTGATACCCTGACTGGTGTCAGTGCAATGCTTGAAGGTACAGAGACAAAGCTAGTCAGTCAGTTAGAGAACACTGAAGCTAGCCTCAATACGAAGCTAGAAAGCACTGAAGCTGGCCTCAATGCGAAGTTAGTTGAGATGGATAAAAGAAAGTCAGACGCTCCGTGGTTCCACTGAGACTTCGGCCAACAAACAAACTACCGAAATAGCAGCGGTTAAGATAACTGTTAATGAGTTGACTAAGAACCGATGAGTTTTCTGGTGCGGTGCGTCATACCGATTCGCAGATCGAAGAAGTGAATTCCACCTGTGAGACTAGGACGAAAGAACTCAATTCTGAGTTACGCTTACTACGCGATGAGGTAAATTTTCTGCGAAGTGAGCTTTCTAATCAATCGAGCAGTAGGCAAGTAGAGAACCGAAGTTTGACCGAGGTCACGGAAAGCCCTAAGAGCGTGATGACTAGGTCCGATATTGTCTCACAAGGTGTTGAAGTAGACACTATTCCGACTGCTTCTATCGTGTCTGCCATGGCTACTAATACGCAATTACTAAACACTAGTAGCACTCAATGGACATTCGGGACTTCAGGTCAAATATCTCGTAGGTTTGAGTTTTCAATCCCAGCTAGTATAGCGAGTAAACCAGCACCTACATACCATTTCCAACATTCAACCCTTTCAATACTGTATGCTCCGAAAGTAAGCGACCGAATGTGAAGTAAACTTAGGCTAATGGTCATGACTTGTGAAAATCCATGCTTGGTTCTGGAGGGTATGAACCCAGTAACAATAATAGTAGGAGTGGTCAAAATTTTTCTTCCAAACAAATGAGATTATCAGATCTGGAGCATTTCCCAGTATTTTCTGGTCAGGTTCTGTCCCAGGCTCCCCAGGAATTTTTGAAGTGCCTGGACCAGAACTTCGGTTTGATGAAACTATCTGATTCGGATAAGCTTTTGGTTCTGAAGCGTCAACTCCAAAGGTCAGCAATGGGGTGGTGGACTAAAGTTAAGCCACAAATGCATACCTACAAAGAATTCACCAGGGCCTTCCTCAGTCAGTTTTGTGATGAGCGAATAAGGAAAATGAAGTTACGCAGATTACAAAGTATGAAATATGTCAATAGCGATTACACTAGTATAGTGGAATTTGTTTGGGCTATGACTAAGTCTTATAATGACTTAAGTACTCAACCTGATGAATTGGAATTAATCAAAATGCATCTAGTGTCTGTTCCTGTTTCGATAGATAGAAACATGAGGTTGCTTAAACCCAGTTCAGTTGAACAGTTGATAGACAACTTGAGCATGTGGGAGCAATCTGATGTGACGGAAGTTGACTTGGACATTAGTTCTTCTTTAGAGCCTACAGGAATTGCAAATAAGAGGAAAAAGCCTTCAGGTTCTGGAGAGGGAAGTAATAAGGAAAGTAAGAAAAGATTAAGAGTGCATAGTGTTTCAATCTTCTTCTGAAATTGGAACACAAACCGAAAGTACCTATAATAAAAATGGTAATCAAAATATATTCAAGAGAAACAAATTCAATAATAAGAATGGACAATAATTACAATGATAATCGCAATAGAAGGAATTGGAAAGATAGGAATTCCCATAACAATAGTAATAATAAAAACAATGGTAATAATCTGAAAAATAATTCCAATTCAGGATTTAGATCAGGTGATAGGGGTTGTCATCATCATAGAGTTCGTAATCCTCAGAATTCTAATAACTATTCCAATGAAAACAACAAAAGTAATGCTGTGGGGCCAAGTTTTTCTCTGACTTGTATTCATTGTCAAGGTTGAACCTCATCGGGAACTAATTCTCAGGTGCTGAATCAGCGTAGTATGACAGAAATTGTGAAATACCTGTTTGAAAGACTGAGTCCGGTGTTACGTGGGTTAACCTTGTTACATCTGAGGTTCTTCCTGATCACGTATCCCCTGATTAAACTCCCGAAGCTGTCCTTACCAGGGTTGACTAAGAACCGCTGGATTGAACTCAACCAACCCATTACAAGTACTTAACATGAATTTCCATTGAACAATTTCATTTCCAATATGGTTAGTCGATAAATTTATGGCTATGTTCTTACTTGTGTTTCATAGAGTTGTGAAAGATAAAAAGCTTTCCTCGGTAAGGCGTGCTCAGGAATTTCAGCAGAGAAACCTAAATTGACAAATATTCGTATCTTTGATTTTTCGGTTCAGCTTCTTTCTGATTTCTCTCTTTGTTGTTTCAATTTTCTTAAAGTCACGTCTATCGTCTTACCATCTTTGACTATTTTCTTTTCTTTGTCTAATCTTACTATAATATCAAACACATGATAACAAAGTATTAATATTACACATCAAATATATTTTTAAGCATTTAATTACAAATGTACTTTTATACGAACATGTACACAATTAAAGTTTACACGCAGTTGTATACCCTAACAAGCATAAACAAACATTTACATTACAGTTTATACATAGTTTACACTTCTAGCAGTTTCTTTTGTTTCCTTCTTTTTCTTGGACAATCATTCAGTATATAGGAATGTTTTTGAAAGTTGCATATTGAAAATTAAAATAGAGTATTAAAAATCAAATCTGAAAAAATGATCACAAAATTGGTTCGAAAACAGAAAGCTAGTGCAAAACCTATACTAGAACAGTTGCACAAATTATTGTATTCGAAGCAAATTCTAAGTAACGGTGAATTTTTGTATTGTTTTGTGTTTGGTTTTCTGTATGATAAAAGATACTTTGTCCGTGTATTTGCTCTTTTGATATTAAAACCAATCAAACTAAAAAAATGATTGTTATCAAATTTTCCATTAACTGTTTTATATAAAAATTTGCTCACTTATATTACGTCTCTTATAAAGGCTAGTATGATTGAGCTCGGCTAGTAAGTTATTATATGAGATTTCATTTTCAATTGCGGATTGTTTATACATTTTATAATATAAGAAACGTAAAAAGCCTTTCTGAATCGACTCCACTTTTTTCACATGACATTTATGAGAGGTTGACCATCCGACTGAACCATATCGTCTTTGTGCCAGAAGCCAAGAAACGATGATCTGGTATAAAATGGTGGGACCAGATGAAACTTTCAGCACTTGTACACTGACATGTATAGAGCATGAAAATACGTGATAGACATTTCAAAAATGTAGCTATCCAAGAAAGTGGCCATTCAAAATGGCGACCGACGCTATTTATAAAAATCAACATATCTCGGCTACGAGTTATCCGCTTCGATCATTCCTTTTTTAAATGAAAGATATATTTATTGGCTACATTTATGTTTATTAGCAATATTTCGTAAATCTAATAGTTTTTCAGTTAAATGTAAAAATGTTTCATTTTAGCCTAAAATATTTTCTTATTTAATATTTAACTTTGAAACGACTGGTTTCAGATAAACCTATGTCCTTACACAAAATATTGCGTGTAGCCTAGGCTTTAATTTTAAAAAAAGATCAATTAAATCCGACAAGTATAACCAGAGATATGGACAATTATTTGAAAATTTCTGCCGTACGAGTTAGCATTAAGGGGGCACTAACGCCTGTAGAAGCTACATGAAGATTAGGTATAAAACGGGGGGACCAGATAAAACTTTCAGCACCTGTACACTGGTATGCGTAGAGCTCGAAAATACGTGATAGACATTCAAGAAATGTAGCTATCCAAGATGGCGGCCGACGCTATTTATTAAAATCAACATATCTCGGCTACGAGTTATCCGATTTCGATCATTCCTTTTTTAAATTAAAGATATTTGCATTAGCTACATTTTTGTTTATGAGCAATATTTTCGTAAATCTAATAGTTTTCAGTTAAATGTAAAAACAAAAGTTTCATTTTATCCTAAAATATGTTCTTATTTAATATTTTACTATCAAACGATTGGTTTTAGATAAACATATGTCCTTACACAAAATATAGCGTGTAACTAAGGCTTTAATTTTTTTTAAAAATCAATTAAATCCGACAAGTATAACCAGAGATATGGACAATTGATTGAAAATTTCTGCAATGCAAGGTAACATTACGGAGGCACTAATGCGTGTAGAAGCTACATGATAATTTGGTATAAAATGCAGGGAGCAAATGAAACTTTCAGCTCCTGAACACTTGCCTATGAAGAGCACGAATTTGGGTGATAGACATCACAAAACGGTAGTTATTCAAAATTGTGGCTATCGCCAATTATCAATGTTACAAGATTTCGATGGTTCCTTTTTTAAAATGAATGTTCATTTCTTTGCCTTCAATTTTTATTAAGAGCAATATTTTCATAAATATAATAGAGATTTTTTGTTAAATATAAAAATGTGCATTTTAACCTAAGTTATTTTACTTAATATTTACTTAAGTATATTTAGTTTTGGTTTATTAAGTGAAATTAAAAAATAACATAAAATGTTTATTATTTTCTTATTTAAGGTCTTATTAGGAAACGATATTTTTTAGATAAATATTTGCTTTCAAAATGCTGCTGGGCTGCGGTAGGTTAATAGTTTAGCACTCACCTCTGATGCTAGGGGTGGTCGGTTTGACTCCTGCTCCTACTATATGGACCTTGTGGTGGATTAACACCTTCTTGGGCTTCTCCCGTTTCCTCCCAGTTTTTTTATTCCACCAATTCATCTCATCATCCATCCTGTCTGACCGCAAGTTGCCTAAAGGTCTTAAAATTAAATTCAAAAGACGCTTCTTTTAATATATACTTTTATTTGAGGAAAAGGGCAATAATATCCGATAATCTGGACCTTAGAAATCACTACTAATAAAACGTTTAGTTTTCTGTTGTACTGTACAAACTGGTTAAAGCAAATAAATGCATTGTGATAGGCGTTAGAAACTAACTGAAAGTACTTTATATTGGCCAAAGTGTCTCAGAAATTTATTAAGAAGTGGTATAAGATTCCATTGAGGTCAGGCTGTGACAGTGTAAATGCATTTGCAGCACAAAGAAAGATTAAAAGGTTTACTGGAACAGCACAAAATAATGTCACAACATTTAGAAGCATAGGAATCGAGTGAACTGTTCCAGATGAGCTATTCAGGACACTTGGAAACTTACTTGTGACATGTATTCCAAGAAAATATAAATTGGAAGTGCCAATGAGCTGCGATGAAATTATTTACATCCAAAGGCGGGTGAAGTCGATTGCTGCTAACTACCATTATGTAAGGATACATTGGAACGCGCAAATTTCCAGATAGGGATTTAGATACGAAGACCTGGAAAATACTCTTAAGTATACCAGAGGCTGAAGAGTATGAATGGAGAAAGGACAGCGAAGGAAAGCTATGCATAAATTAGATCGTCGGAGCATTTGCACCAGAAACTGTTGTACTTGTCATCCTAAGTTGCAGTTGTTACTGAAATACGCAGTAATTGCTTAGTTCAGATTATTAATTAGCGTATTATTGCTCTTTTCCTCAAATAAAAGCAGTGTATTTTGCAAAAACATTTATTTATCTAAAAATAGTCGTTTTCTAAAAAAATTTAGAAAATATTATGCAAATTTAAATAAGAAAATATTATGCATAAGATTTTGTTTTTCCTGCTTTTTTGAAAAGAAATTTTTGCCGAAACCTAAAATCTGCCTCAAAACAAAAATTTAATAAAAATGATTTCGGTTAAAATTCACATTTTTATATTTAACTGAAAAAAATATTAGATTTATGAGATATTGTTCATTGAACTCAAAGAAATTATCTTTCATTTTAAAAACGAACCATCGAAATCGGATAACTTAGAGACGAGATATGCGATGCGGATATACGTACCATTGAAAATTGGCGATAACCACCATTTTGAATGGCAGCCATCTTGGATAGCTACATTTTTGGAATGTCTATCACGTATTTCCGTGCTCTATACGTGCCAGTGTACAAGTACTGAAAGTTTCATCTGGTACCCCTGTTTTATACCTAATCATCATGTAGCTTCTACACGCATTAGTGCCTCCGTAATGTTAACTCGTGCTGCAGAAATTTTCAAACAATTGTCCATATCTCTGGTTATACTTGTCGGATTTAATTGATCTTTTTTTTAAATTAAAGCCTAGGTTACACGCTATATTTTGTGTAAGGACATAGGTTTATCTGAAACTAGTCATTTCAAAGTTAAATATTAAATAAGAAAATATTTTAGGCTAAAATGACACTTTTTTATATTTAACTGAAAAACTATTAGATTCACGAAAATATTGCTAATAAACATAAATGTAGCCAATAAATATATCTTTCATTTAAAAAAATGTTAGAAATCGGATAACTCGTAGCCGAGATATGTTGATTTAAATAAATAGCTTCGGCCGTCATTTTGAATGGCCGCCATCTTGGATAGCTACCTTTTTGGAATGTATATCACGTATTTTCGTGCTCTGTACATGCCAGTGTACAAGTGCTGAAAGTTTCATCTGGTACCCCCATTTTATACCAACAACTTGTCTGGCACAAGGACTAATATTCTACTTTACTTCTCACCATACTATTAAAAAGGATTCGAATCGAATCGATATTATTTAGATAAGTTGCATTTCTGCGTAGTAAACTCAAATTCCTAAAGGCACTATTGATTACGTATTGGATATGGTCGTTGAAAGTTAAGCGTTCATCAATAATAACACTTAAATCCTTAATTGATTCTACTTGGTTAATAAATGTATTTCCAATTCTAGAATCTGGTGGAAAGTTGCGTTTTGTTTTGGCGAAAATCATATAACAACAATTTTGCCTGTTCAACTGAAGAAGTTTTTTCAGCCCAATTAAATAAAACATCAATATCTCTCTGGAGGTATTGACGATTATCAACAGTTTGGACTTCAGCATATCTCTTTAAGTCATCTGCAAAAATTAAACAATACGCAAATTTAATTTTATTTGGAAGGTCATTAACATACAATAGAAATAATAATGAACCTAAATTAGATCTCTGAGGTACTCCTGAGTTAGTTACATATTCAAATGATTTAAATTATTTGTACATGACGAACTGCTTAAGATGAGTAAGATATGATTTAAAGGGAACTACAAATGGAGATGACAGATCAAATTTAGATAACTTTGTCAACAGTAGAGCATGATTAACCTTGTCGAAAGTCTTGGAAAAATCAAAATATATTGAGTGTACTATTGATCTATTATTTAATGCAGAATATATTATATATTGTACAAAATTTACTAATGTAGTCATTGTAGAACCTAGATGGAAAAACCCATGTTGATTTTCAGTAAAGCAACTTTTAACATGAGTTAGTATATGATTGGATAAAATTTGTTCAAATACTCTAACAGGTGCTCATAGAATTGCCATTGGTCTATAATTTTCAATGTTTTCATTATCACCAGCTTTGAATACTGGAGAGGCTCGTGTAACTCAGCTAGTTAGGTAACGTAACATTTTCACACAGAGCCGGCAGGAGGGGTATTCGAACTGTTTCCCCGAACATAGTGCTAAAAGTTTGGGAACGTCTACCATTTCGGGCGGGAGTGCATCCAAAAGGCTAGTATTAAATTACTATTCATGAGGGCTCATCGAAAATTTGGAACAGAGCGCCGATTCTCTTAGAACCGTTTCTGTATTCACGCTAACTCCATTAGGAAGTGGTCGATATATGCTAAACTTAATCAAACTCAGTTCGTAGCCACTAAAGTATGTTAGATCCCGAATAAGATCCAAGCAGTATTCTGAGGAATAATGTTCACTTTCCAACAATCGTACAGTATACAGTACCACCGATACATTGATATAACATTTCTTCAATCTTCTATGACTGCACAGCAAGTAAGTAGAAGTAAGAAGCTGATTGGTGTTTTTTCTAGCGACAGTAATGATCCCTAGGGTGAGATGAGGGTATGTCAGTGAAGTAATGCTCCGACCATGACGTTGAAGGCTAGAGAGTATTGACCTAATCTAAAAGTCATTGACCATTTCGATGTTGACGGGTTTTATTTTATTTTATTTTTTTCATGCGACGGCTATATTAAATGATATGCTCACGACGTTGAAGTCTAGAGAGTATTGACCTAACCTACAGGTCATTGACTGTTTGGATGCTGATCGCTTTTAATTTTCCACGTGGTGTCAGTGGAGTAATGCTCCGGCCATGATGCCCATCAGCCACGACGTTGAAGGCTAGAGGGTATTGACCTAACCTGAAGAGAAAATTTATTTTGTACATTTTTAAAACGTGTGAGAGAGAAAGAGAGGGAAATGACCTTACGTAGAGGTTATTGACCTTGAGAACAGATGAAGGTTCTTGAACGTTTTCTATAAGTTTATCACATGATTTTATAGGATGGAAGTTTATTTTAGATGAAGGCCACGATTTCCGGGACGTTTAGCACATGATTTTTGTAGCTAACCTAACTTTATGATGTTATGAATACGAAAAATGTGGACGTAACTATTGTTTTAGATTATTCTTTGCAGAGGGAAACTATTTTTTAATTTTATATTTTTCTCTGCAGATAGTAGTAGTTGGAACCAATTCTTTAACCTTTCCAATACTGATTGATAGCTTTGTTTAGCCGAACTGAAGATGTTTTAAAGTTCCTTTAAAGGTAGGAGAAACATTTTCCATCACATCTTTAATGTTTCTTTAAATAATTTTAGCTATGAGGTGGGTGAATTTAATTATTATAATAGTAGTAGAACACGCAAAAGCTTATTATATGTCACTTGAAGTTTGAACTTTCATGAATACTTTTAATTTATTATTTTTAAATTAGTATGTTATTTACACGCTTGCCGTTGCCCTGAGCTCGCACTGCTGCCGAGCGGTGCACACGTTCTCGCTGCTGGATCGCGTACTCGTGGCCGGACCGCAGACGCGTTGACACTCCCAGACGTTACATACGTTTCCGTTGCTGCAACGCACGTGCGTTAACGTTGTTAAACGGTGTACGCGTTGCTCAACCCCGCACGCGTACTCGTGGCCGGACTATTGGACGAACCGCTGCCGTTGCCGGACCGCACACGCGTTGACGCTGCCAGACGTTGCACACGTTGCCGTTGGCGCACAGATCGTTGCTCCAAAACCCGTTGCTGCACATCCTGTTGATTTTAAGCCTGCTTCTTGCAAAGCTCGATTATGCTAACGCAGTTGCTCCAGCCCTGTTAACGCTCATACACACTTGTTTTCGTTCATCTCTTAACACATACCTGTTAATGTACACCTCAATTGTTGAACTTATTACACTTCGCTCTTAAAAGCAAAGCTTTAAGGGATCATCATTTTCACAGAGTCGCATGACCGTGATGAGGAAGTGTACTTACTAAACTTTTTTTGTGTCTCGCATTTTCATAATATGTGGTAGCGATTTGCGTATACGCAGTTTTCATTCTATTTTCAGGAAGTTGTAAAACTTTCTTTACACGCCTTTTACTTTTGTCTTTGAACATGCTAGAATATGAAGTTTCTTTACACGTTCATAGACCTTTTATTTTTGCCTTTGAACATGTTAGAACATGAACTTTATAGAATTTCGATAGAAAGTACGATTGCTTTCTTGAACATAGAGTGAATTAGGTCATCAACTCACTATACATTGCTTGTGCTCAGTTTTGTTATAACTATGGTAGAGAACACTAGTAATTCAGCTACAGTAAGTGAGAAGCCCTCTTGTGGATGCCGTTCGAAACGGGTAGATCAACCGTGCATATCCTTATCCGTGTGTAAAATCTATTCCTAATTGGGTTACAAAGGAAATCCTTATTTGTTCTTCATGCAGATTTTGGAAGGAGAGAAGTGAACATCAGTGTATGGGATATTTAATTTCTGGATTTCCGTTAAGTGAATAGAATAGTCTACAACTTTTAAATTATAGTGTTTAACGAGTGCTAATAAATCCGAAGAATATAGAAAATATATTTAAGTTATATGTAAATACACATGCTGAAGCAAACCATTTAAAGGCAAACTTTCAATATGATCTTCGTTTTCTACTGGGAAACAGAATAGTGGAAATACTAATAAAGGACATAATTGCTGCACGTGAGTAGAAAAAGTGAAAATGTGATTGGACTAATTGTAAAAGGTAACATATTTTCACAGTGTCATGAGTTTTGAAACCTCATTATGGTATGATGAAACTTGGTGGTCAGACAGTTTTATTTCTACTTTAGAACAAATCGATCGTGCTACAACTGCATCAACAGACTTTGAATTTTTGATCGTCAGACTTTGATCATTCTACATCATCAGTAGTGAATAACATTGAAAGTAGAAATGAATTTTTTCACTAGATAAAACAGTGAACAGTGACCTTTAAGTGATTCTATACACACTTCTAACAATTATTGGGAACCTGAAGTTGCATTTTCCGATCATGGTGAAAGCAATTTACATAGTGACACTGAATGTAAAAGTGAATCTACAGTGACTGTGAAAGATTCTTTTGAAATAAATGAAAATATTCATGAAACTGTTTCTTATAAAAGTGATGGAACCTTCATTATTTCGTCTTGTCAGTGCGGGAATAATGTTATTGAGGAATTTTGTATTTAAGAGGCTATAGATCATTGGAGAAATATTGAAAGTTTGCTCGTGTATCCAGCGTGCTTTTTTAATATTCCAAATCAGTTAGCAGATGCCTGTTGTAGCTGGGATTTGAATGAAGAGGAGAGTAGTAAATTTTCGGTTGAACGCACATGGAATGCAGTGCTTAAACCAAGAAACTTAATATAGATTTATAATAAGTATTTAAAGAAACATGAAAATTATGGTGTAGTGATTTTTGAATGTGGATTACGGAACTTACTTCAGAGAAATGTGGAAGAGGTAAGAGAGAAACTTATTTTAAAATATATTTTAAACGGTCCTGAAGTTTAGTGAATACCTGAAGAGAAAGAAAGATGGCAGAGTGTACCCTTTGCAGTGGAGTGTATATTTCAGACTCGTGTATTGTAGAAACAGCGAAATCTTATTTAAAAGTAAAGCCTATCAAGTGTAGTGGCTGCACTTTAAATATTACTCATGAATGCTTATATGAGCGGAACACAGGATTTATAATATCGAAACATTTAGTGGATCAAGTAAATGATCATAATACATTTGTGAAATATTATGATTTATAAGAAAGATGGTCTTTCTATGATTTGAATGAGCACATATTTTCAAAGCATGTAAATTACTTATTCGTGACACTGAATTTGTTTCACAATTAATTCCCACAATTTTTGAAGAACAGTTTTCTCCAGTGAAGAGTTTAGTTATTTCACGATAATATATTATAGATATGCAAGGTTTTAAAATTTCATGTCATGAGTTTATTGCGCGTGAATTTTGTATTGTTTCAAGTGATGTTAGTATATTGTTACATGCTATGATTAAACCATGTGCATGGTTAACTGAAAACTTTCATGGGATAGTTCAAATGGATATACTATATCTTATTCGAAGTATAATTGCTCAGCTCGCCGAAATTGATATCCTATTCTTCTGTAAAGGAAGAGAAAAATGAGGGTGGATTCGAAAATTGTTTCAATTGAGAAATATAAAATATATGGATTCTGAAGGCTATCCTTCACTGGCAACATTAAATTTTAATATTGATGTAAAAGCTGTACTTA